>APFE030955499.1:68257-133141 GCA_000404065.3 Pinus taeda | reverse complement strand
CACATCCATAAAGCATCTGCGAGGATTTCTTGGGTTGACAGGGTATTATCGCAAGTTTGTTAAGAATTATGGGAGAATAGCAACACCTCTAACAACATTATTGAAGAAAGATGCATTTTCATGGACTCCATAAGGAACAAAGACCTTTGAACATCTTAAAGAGGCAATGTGCCAAGCACCGATCTTAGCTACACCAGGCTTCACCAAAACCTTTATTGTGGAATGTGATGCTTTAGGAAATGGAATTGGTGCTATTTTAATACAAGATGAAATACCCATTTCTTTTGAAAGTCGTCCAATCAAGGGAAAGTTTTTACACAAAGCTATTTATGAGAAGGAAATGTTGGAAATACTCCATGCACTTAAGAAATGGTGACCCTACGTAATGGGAAGACACTTCAAGGTAAAAACGGATCATGATAGCCTTAAATAATCTTTAGAACAAAGATTATCCTATGAAGAGCAACAAAAGTGGGTCACAAAGATGTTGGGTTATGACTTTGAAATCATCTACAAAAAAGGGAAGCAAAATGTGGTGGCAGATGCACTCTCAAGAAAGGATGAGGATGTGGAAGCATTGTTGTGCACCATTTCTATTACCCAACTAGATTGGATAAACGAAGCAAGGGAGGAATGGAATAATGATGAAGAAGTGTGGGCACTTATTCGACAGTTACAACAAGATTTCAGTATGTCTTATACATTTAGCTAGCAAAATGATTCGTTAAGGTACAAAGGTCGCTTATACCTTTGTAAGAATTCCCAACTAAAACAAAAGATTATGATGGAATTGCAAATTTCTCCCTTAGGAGGGCACTCGGGATTTTTAAAAACTTACGCAGGGTGAAGAATGAATTTTTCTGGGATGGCCTTAAATCAGATATTCAAACGTTTGTGGTGGAATGTTTGGTTTGCCAACAAAATAAAGTTGAAACAATTAAGACATCGGGTCTATTACAATCTTTATCCATTCCAAGCCAACGTTGGGAGGAGGTTCAATGGATTTATTAAAGGTTACCCAAATCTGAGGAAAGAGTGCATCATGTGGGATTTGACAGAATTACCAAAAAATGCACACTTTTGTGCATTATCTCATCCATTTAAAGAGTACAGCTTCACTATTCACGGAAACATTCAAAGCTCATAGAAACCAAAGAATAGTGTAAGTGACAAAGCCCCATTTCACTGGAAGTTTGGACAAAATATTTTGTCTTGGTACTCAGTTAGCTCATAGCTCATCTTATCATCCTCAATCTGCTGGGAAAATTGAGATAGTAAACAAATGTTTGGAAGGATATCTTGGTTGCTTTGTATGTGATAAAAAAGCACAATGGTTCAAATGGTTTCCTCTGGCTGAATGGTGGTATAACACTTCCTTCCATACAGCAACAAAAATGACCCCATCTATGGGACTTTATGGATATCAGCCACCATCCATCACATCATATTTCAAAGAAAATTCTAAGGTTCAAGTAGTGGAACATCACATCAGACATCAACAACAAGTCCTCCAACTCTGAAAGAATAACCTCGTGTTGGCACAAAATAGAATGAAACAACAGGCATATCAACATTGCAGCGAAATAAGTTTTGATGTAGGTGATTGGGTATTCCTATGGCTACAACCATATAAACAACTATCCCTCAAGCAAGCTAAGAAGGATAATAAATTATCACCAAAGTATTATGGTCTATACAAGGCGTTGCAAAAGATTGGTACGATAGCATACAAATTGGAGCTTCTTGCAGCTTCTGGAGTGCACCAAGCTTTCCATGTTTCATGTTTAAAGAAGGTTATAGGCAACAAACTCCCAGTTCAAAGAATATTTCCAGAACTTGACGAGGAAGGAAAAATTATATTGGAACCGAAAGCAGTCACAGAAACAAAAACTCAATAGCTACGAAATCGATCAATTTTAGAGCCTCTTATCAAGTGTGAGAACTTATCTGTTGAAGATTCCACATGATAGGATGAAAATTTTATACAGAAGCATCTATAACTACTCAAGCATTGAGGACAACACTTTTTTTGAAGGAGAGGGGCATGTTGCGTCCCTATAATACTAGCGATTACCCCATTACTATTGCAGTTGTACCCCTTATTAATATTGTTGTGGCCTATTGTCCCCATATTGTTATTACTGTGCCCTGTAAAATCCCTCTATTGTTATTTTTGTGGCTTTATATTATTATTGTTAGGTCGACTAGGTTATACTATGACTCCTTAGACTCCTATATATAGAAATGAGGTTTTTTCATTTGTATCATCCAAGAATTGTTCATTTATGTAACAAAAAGGAGGTTGCCCCCTCGAAGAGGCTGAATTTTAAGGCGTTGATCTATCTTCTCTATCTTTTTCTCGAGCTGGTTTCATAGCAATTTTGCTAACTAAAATAATAGTAGAGGTTGCAATAATAATTATGGTATTGTTTGTGAGAAATCTAATAATACATATGGTTTTTTATTTGATAGTGCATTTATAAAAAGAAAGGCTAGTTGGGGTTATGACCTTTACTTTATTTATTCCTGTACAAGACGTGTTTTCATGCAAAGATACATAATAAGTAGAATATTATTAGTGATTTTAACATAAAAATGATAACCATTAGAGATTGATTGTTTGAGATAGAGAGATTTCAATTCTCTCACATTATATTTGGATGAAAAAGCCATAATATTTTGGGTTTGGAGAATTTGATATTTTAGGAAGACATTAGAGTGTTTCCTAACAATAGTGTTTGTAGGGAAGAGTCGTGAATTTAACAAAGAATTGAGTGATAGATTGTAAACTAATCTCATTTACACTGATAGAATGATGGATTTTTTATGAAACTAGCTCCCAAAAAGATAGAAAAGATAGATGAATGCCTTAGAAATAACAGACGGGGCAACCTCCTTTACATTACCCAAATGAACAATTCTTGGATGATTCAAATGACAAAACCTCCTTTCTATATAAAGGAGTCTAAGGGGTCACGATATAACCAAGCTGGCCTAACAATAAAGGCAAAAAATAACAATAGAGGGATTCTATGGGGCACAGTAATAACAATATGGGGAAAATACGGGCACAACAATATTAATAAGTGATAAAACTAAAATATTAATGGGGGCATCACCAGTATCATAGGGACCTAACATGCCCCTCTCCTTCAAAAAAGTGTTTTCCTCAACACTTGAGTAGTTGTGGATGCTTCTATATAAAATTATCATCCTCCCATGTGGAATCTTCAGCAGATAGGTTCTTCCACTTGAAGAGATACTATGAAATGGATTGATTTCGTAGTTCTCGAGTTCTGATTTCTATGACTGCTACCGATTCCAATATAATTTTACGTTCATCGTTAAGTTTTGGAAATATTGTTTGAACTAGGAGTTTGTCACCTGTAACCTTATTTAAACATGAAACATGGAAAATTGGGTGCACTCGAGAAGCTGCAAGAAGCTCCAATTTGTATGCCATAGTACTGATCTTTTCCAACACCTTGTACACACCATAATACTTTGGTGAAATTTTTTTATCCTTCTTAGCTTGCTTGAGGGACATTTTTTTATATGGTTGTAGTTATAGGAATACCCAATCACCTACATCAGAACTTCTTTCACTATGATGTTGATCTGCCTGTTGTTTCATTCTATTCTGTGGCAACATGAGGTTATCCTTTAAGAGTTGGAGAACTTGTTTTTGATGCTTGATGTGATGTTCCACTGCTTGAACCTTAGAATTTTCTCTTAAATATGATGTGATGGATGGTGGTTGATATCCATAAAGTGCCATAAACGGGAACATTTTTGTTGTAATATGGAAGGAAGTGTTATACCAACATTCAACTAGAGGCAACCATTTGACCCATTGTGTTTATTTATTAAATACAAAGAAATGAAGATATCCTTCCAAACATTTGTTTACTATCTCCATTTTCCCATCAGATTAAGGATGATAAGATGAGCTATGAGCTAACTGAGTACCAAGACAAGAAAATAATTCTATCCAAAAATTTCCTGTAAAAATGGGATCTCTATCACTTACAATAATATTTGGGTTTCCACATAGCTTTTCAATTGTTTCCATAAATGCCGTAGAAACTGTACTGGCTTTAAATGGATGTGATAATGCAAAAAAGTTTGCATACTTGGTATGTCTATCAACTACCACCATGATGACATTATTTCCCTAAGACTTGGGTAAACCTACGATAAAATCCATTGAAGCCTCCTCCCAACGTTGGCTTGGAATGAATAAATGTTGTAATAGACTTCGTGTCTTAATTCTTTCAGCTTTGTTTTGTTGGCATACCAAAAATTCCGCCACAAAAAATTGAATATCCTATTTAAGGCCATCCTAAAAAGATTCCTTAACCCTGTCGTAAGTTTTTAAAAATCCTGAGTTCCCTCCTAAGGGAGAAGCATGCAATTCCAGAAGAATATTTTGTTTGAGTTGGGAATTCCTACAAAGGTATAAGCGATCTTTGTACCAAAACAAATCAATTTTCCAGCTAAATGTATCAAATGTATTGGAATCTTATTGTAGCTTTCGAATAAGTTCGCACACGCCTTCGCCATTCTTCCATTCCTCCCTTTCTTTGTTTATCCAATCTGGTTGGATAATAGAAATGGCACACAACAATGCCTCGATATCCTCATCCTTTCTTGAGAGTGCATCTACCACAACATTTCACTTTCCTTTTTTGCATATGATTTCAAAGTCATAACCCAACATCTTTGTGACCCATTTTTGTTGTTCTTTAGAGGATAATCTTTGTTCTAAAAATTATTTAAGGCTATCATAGCTTTTTTCTACCTTGAAGTGTCTTCCCATTATGTAGAGTCACCATTTCTTAAGTGCATGTAGTATTGCCAACATTTCCTTCTCATAAATAGCTTTGTGTAAATACTTTCCCTTGATTGGATGACTTCAGAAAGCAATGGGTATTTCATCTTGCATTAGAACAGCACCCATTCCATTTCCGGAAGCATCATATTCCACAATAAAGGTTTTTGTGATGTCTGGTGTAGCTAAGACCAGTGCTTGGCACATTGCCTCTTTAAGATATTTGAAGGCCTTTGTTGCTTCTGGAATCCATGAAAATGCATCTTTATTCAACAATGTTGTTAGAGGTGCTGTTATTTTCCCATAATTCTTAACAAACTTGCGATAATACCCTGTGAACCAAAGAAATCCTTGCAAATGCTATATGGATGTGGGGATTTCCCATTCCTTAATGGCTTTAATTTTGCTATGATCTACCTTAACTCCTTCATGAGATACAATATGACCCAGATATTCCAACTCTTATACTCCAAAGAAACATTTGGATCTTTTTGCGTATAATTATTTCTCCTCCAATAGTTGTAGCACCCTGTCAACATGTTCAACATGATCCTTCCAGGACTTTTCGTTGATTAGTATATCATCAAAATATACTAACACAAATTTTCTAAGGAAGGGTTTGAAAATGGAATTCATCAAACGTTGAAATCTAGAAGGTGCATTGGTAAGGCCAAAAGGCATAACCAAAAACTCATGGTGACCCTCATGAGTTCTAAATGCCATTTTTGGAATGTCCGGAGTCTTCATTATGATTTGATGATATCCTGAATGAAGATCTAACTTGGTGAAGTAGACTGATCCATGCAATTCATCGAATAATTCATCAATGATAGAGAATGGGAAACTTATCTTTAATAGTGAACTTTTTGAGCCCCCTATAATCTAGACACATGCGCCATGATCTGTCCTTCTTGTCCACCAATACTACTAGAGTAGAGAAAGAACTTTGGCTAGGTTGAATTATACTAGCCTCAAGCATTTCTGCAACCATATGTTCAATTTCACTCTTTTGGGCATAGGGATATCTGTATGGCTTGATCTTTGGGGGAACACTTCCTGGAATCAAATGAATAGAATGATCATGATCACTAATAGGTGGGAGACCTTTGGGAGTCTCAAATACCTTGGAATGATTGTCCAATGCTTTTTGGAGATCTGGAGAAATAGATGATTCCGATGTGGAAACATCTAGCGAACATAATTGTGCAATTACACCTTTTCGTTCCTTTTTTAGAAGCTTTGTCATACCATTAAAGCTTATTATCTTTCTCGGTTTCCCTGCAATACCCCTTAATACAACTTCCTTTCCTTCCATAGAAAATTTCATGAAAAGTTCTTGAAAATTAAAAGCTATTGTACCCAAGTATTGTAGCCATTGGACTCCTAGTACAACATCAACACCTCCCATTGGAATGGAAAGCATTGGGATTTTCAATACATATTCTCCCATGGATAGCCTGATATTAAGGCAATTTGTCGTTCCTCCATTTTCAGCCATCACTTGACACTCTAGTGCTGGATATAGGAAGCAATTAAATTCTTCTGCTATCTTACAATGAATAAAATTGTGGGTACTTCCTGAATCAATCAACACTATTACCTTTTTCTTCTTGATTTGTCCTTCTAACTTGATGGTTTGAGGAGTGCTAATTCCAACCAATGCATTACAAGAGATGCTTAGATTAATTCCTTCTTTATCTAGGATTTTTTCCTTGAGTATATCCTCTTCTTTTGAACTTTCTTGCTCCTTTTCTTCTTCCTCTTCACAATCTATGTAGAATAATTTCTTCTTAGCACACTTTTTATGACCTTTAGTGTATTTGTTATCACAACTGTAACAAATCCCTTTTAATCTTTTCTTCCAATTGTGTGTGTCAACCTTATAGGTGGGTGGAAGGCTAGGGGCAGCAACACTTCCATCTTTATAGTTGTGAGTGGTATGCTCCTAAGTTGCCATAATTTTTTCCTTTCCATTTTTCTTGCTTAACTTGAATGCCTTCTCTAAATGAATCAGGTTCCAAAAAGGTGAACACATGTTGGATATTATTCTTAAAGTCCCTATGAACACATCAATCCTATTCTCCTTTGGAATATTTTTTACCCTTATGTTCAATTTTTGGAACTCCTCTATGTGCTCCATTATTGAACCCTTTTGTTTGAGACTTATCAATTGGCTAAAAAAAGTGTTACTTTTTGTATCCTCATAATGTGCTATCAATTCTTCCGTAAAAATTTCCCAAGTGATAATTTGTTTACAAGAGCAAAGCCGTTGATACCATACAAACTGATTTACTACCAAATATAAAGTTGTAATACATACCTTTTGCGTGTTTTGCACGTTATTAAGATCGAAAAATTGCTCCATCTATAATATCCATGTTGCAAGATCCTTGCCATCAAACTTCGTCATACCAATTTTTGGAATATGTTGGGTCTTCGATTCAACATTAGAGTCTATGAAATCATGGTTAACATTTATTTTCTTCTCATCATGAGTTTCCTTTACTAGTCTTTCACTATTAGTGACCATTTCTTGTAGCAACTTATTCAAATTTATCTTCAATGCTTCCATCTTATCATCCATACCATCCATTTTAGCATCCATGCCAATGATCTTAGTGTCCATGCTATTCATCTTAGCTTCCATGCCATCCATCTTAGATTCTATTAATTTTTGCGCAAGTGACACTTGTTGCACTTGGTCTCGTAATTTTAATATATCATGTTGCATTTCTTCCTCTTCTTCATGAGTCATGCTAGAGCTTTTGGGTTGCTTACTAGGTGTTTGCATTTTCTTTCCTCAGGGCATCAATTAATGATAATAATGCTTTATGCTCTTTGAATTCCTTCAAACTAATTTTTCAAACCAAGCTTATGCAAAAATTTACAAAAAAACTACACACTTTTTTTCACTTTGTAGGAGCTTGATATTGAATCTAATGTATCTCTGTAATTTTAGATCATCCAATTCTAAAATTGTGACTTGTAGTAGACCTCAGTGTCCTCTTTCAAATGCCACCAGTCTGATCGAATTTAGATTCTCCAAGGTAGAGTCATGGACAATCTCCCAAGTTGACCTAATTATAGACCTTTCCAAAAGACCGAACTTGTATGAAGTGCCACATTTCACTATTTTGACATTTAGCTCTGAAAAATATACACAAGACACTATAGTCTATCCTCTTTTTGTACCTTCTTAAGAAATTTCAATCGGTGCTAAGAGAGAAAGTTATGACGAGTTTCCCCAGGTCACTTGTTTGGAATGTAATTCAAGAGTCTGAAAAAATACCAACTTCCTCAGATCATATCTCTGCAAATATAGTGCAAAAATATCTGAAATTCAGACCTGAGGTTGAGTACGGTTTTGTCTCAAATGGGTTCTTTTTTTCACTTCTGAAACATCGTAAAAAAAAATTATAGCAAAAATGCCACGATGACCTATTTGGAGCAGCGAAACCCTAGAATCCAAAGCTCTGATACCAAATGTTATGAAACCAACTCCCAAAAATATAGAAAAGATAGATGAACCCCTTAGAAATAAGCCTCTTTGAGGGGGAAGCGTCCTTTACATGACACAAATGAATAATTCTTGGATGAATCAAATGACAAAACCTCCTTTCTATATATAGGAGTCTAAGGGGTCACAATACAACCAAGCCCGCCTAACAATAATAATATAAAGGCACAAAAATAACAATAGAGGGATTATATGGGGACAATAGGGGCACAACAATATTAATAAGGGATACAACTCAATACTAATGGGGGAATCACTAGTATTATAGGGACCTAATAGATTATAAATAATACTATTGCAGGAGATGGATTCATTATATATAACTATTGTGCATGTAGAGTGAAATATTGTCAAATTCAATTTTAGAATGGGACAATGATCGAATGATGGATTGTAACTAATATTATTGCAGGAGATGGATTCATTATATATAACTATTATGCATGTAGAGTGAAGTATTGCCAAATTCAATTTTACAATGGGAGAATTGGTTTACTGAAAAATGTTGCTAACTTGTTATGGTTTCATAGGCGTGATGCATCATGGGAATGATGGTTATTGCAATAAACAATTGTGCCATGAGGATATTTTTCTTTAAGAATTTTTCAGTAATGTGTTTGAGAAAATGACAACATGTCTAATGTATGGCCTCTATTTAATGATGCTTGAATGAAATATTATGTTTCTTTTGTAGAATATAAACAATGGACAAGGGATGGTCTCCATTGTTTCCATTGAGAGAGGGATGAACTCCCTCACGGAATGTTTAATAAAATAATTTTTCATTGGTATTTTCCTTTAGGTTTTTTAGGTAATATCGATGTTAATTCATGTTTTTTCTTAACTAGTTATCTTCATGATATTTTCACCTTGCAAGATGTTGGAAATTATATCATTCATCGTGTTTTTAATAAGCTCGCACTAATTTTACAATGTTAATGATGCAAATTTACAACATAATATATTATGTTAACAAATCTCACTAATGGTTTTTCCTTTATGCAAATAGCTATTCGATTTATAATTTTACTTCAATTAGTGATTATGATTATATCATTTGCTGATCATATTAGGATTAGGATGATTCATTCATGGAATGATACATGTTGGTAAAAATTTCAATCCTACATATTTTTTATGAGGTATCTCAAGGGATGTTACAAGTGATATTACAACATAAGTTGCAACATTGGCTCCTCTTGGGTTCTATAAAAATGAGAAAGAGTAGATGTATGGTGCTATTAGGTGATGCTCAAGTATGACACTAGCGAAATTACATTGCAATGTATGCATTAGACTTCATTTAACAGGAAATGCATGATAGTGCTAATGACTTCATTGAAAAATAGTAGTGTTAATGATTGATTTGAAGAATACTCATGTTTATGACATTGAGTCTTTATGCTGATAAAATACAGTTGAAAATTTGATTGCATTTTATTATAACTATATGTTCAATTTTGATTACTCACATAGTAAATATGGATATTGTGGATGAAGATTGACTATCAGGATTTTCATCTACACTCTTATGATTATTTTTAATGATGCATTTAAAGTAAATGCTTGGAATTACAATGAATTTCTTATGGATTTTGGAAAATAATGAATGCATGCATTTTTTCGTCAATAATGGAAACAACGTGAAAATGGAAGAGTGTAGGAAGGCATAATTTGTCATTGATGTTGTTGATAACATGTTTTATTGTCTAAAAAGCATTAAATAACCCTTTTGAACGTTGAAAATAAGAAATTAGTCTAGTGCTAGCTCTTGTTTAGTAAACGGATGTTTAGTATGACTGTAATGGATAATGGTCGATTATACCTTGTGGAATTACTTTGATTATCTATTGAATTTATGTTAATTTGGTGTCATTTTCTATTTGGTAAATTGCACTATCCTCCTGTGAATTAGCAAGGCATCATACCATATATATTTTTTAAAACATTAAGGGAATCATTTTTTGTTATTGCAATACTGACAGATTGTCTATGATATGTCAAAAAAATATTATATTATCTCTGAAGGTAGATTACAATAAGTTTATTGGAATATGCATCATTAAGTTGTTGTTGCATATTATTGCTAAAGCTGTAAAGAATTTGATAGTGGTAGTTTATTTTCATATTATTTGTTTAATGTTGACAATATGTTTAGATTAGCTTATAAATTGTTATGAGTATTTCTTATCAACACTCAAGTATTAATGGTGAATTAGTATCCTTGTATGGTTAAAGTTTTGTATAGGCTTTTATGCATATTAAAGTAACTATAATGGCTACATAAGTGGATATTTTTTCATCCATGCATAAGCATCATTGTAAATTCTTGAACGTTGTAAATAATTTAGATCTCAATAGTAGTCATGTCTTTTAAAGTGGTCGATTTAACATAATTCCATTAGTTTTTCAATAATTAGAACATAAAGAAAAGGGTTTTGGCCTTTTATACGAGTTTAAAAACATGCATAAATGGTAACTGATGTGAAAAGGATAGTAAATATGATTTAATACCTTTAAAATGTAATATCCAATAATGGAAACATATGTGATAAAATGCACTATGTATTTTCTACAACTTACTGATAAACCTAATAATGGCTAGGTGTTATTGATTCCATTAACTACTCAAACCTTACATATCAAGACATAATTATACAAGTTAATGTTTGAATGATGGTGTTAGTATGAGGAGCTTATATACATCATGCATCTAAAAAAATAAATTGTTTTTTTTCATTCATTCGGAAACCATCCATTCTATGTGAATATTATTGGTAACAATACATATTAAATGTAATGAGACATGTCCTTTATGTTCTAGAATTTTGGTGTCTTCGTTGCCATTACTAACAATAATCTCGATGGCATATCTTAATAATTTCACATTACTGATTTCTTTGACTTGAAATTATACATTATTTTCTGCAACTTAGTAATATTGCATAGGGACTTATGGTTAGAAAGAAATGCATGGAAATGAAACATCAGTTTTCATGGATTAGAACTCTCGTGGATGATAACGTTTATATATATATATTAGAAGGTCATGTTCCCCTTCATTTTTGTTATGTAAAACATTTATGTGGAAGATGTATCCTTATTTTCTATGCTTACTCTTAAGGCATGGAAATGGTTTATGTAAGTCAAAATTTTATATTTCCAATACCTTCTAACTTTGTTGAGATAGTGAGAAATATTGATGCATGTGAAAATTCAAATGCATATTAAGTATATTTGACAAGATGTTTTATAGATAATATGATTTTGCAAAGGATATGAAATACAATTGTGAATAATGTTGTTAGTATGATAAATCAAGGGTAGCTTAATGGTAGGATAGTGACATCACTAAATTTTCATGAACATGGAACATAAGAACCAGTGAAACGAAAAAAGGTTACAATGTGACTTGCGATTCAAAATATGAAGGTATAAGTTTTATCGTTATGCAAACATTACGTGCAATATTTGTGCATAGAAGGTATAATGGTGTTTTTCTAAAATGCATGCTATATTATTATATGGAAAAACTTGAATGGAAACCAACCATGATACATGAAATGTTAACCATGATTCTTGAGAATTTTTGGATTTTGTGGGACACCATGATTCAAGGCCAAAACCATGATGATACTAAAGTAGTAAAGCCTAAAACGTTTTAAGGAATCATGACCTGGAAAAAAGCAGGACTTGGTAATTAGAAAATGCTTCAAGGAAACATTCAATGACAGTAGAAATTGAATTTTAACTTTGATTTTTATAGTTAATCTTTTCGTTAAATAGAATGCATATTGATAAACAATTTCAAGAAAAAGTGGTAAATCCAGTTTAAGGTGACTTTTACAGTGACACATGGCTGAAAGGCTAAAGAGTGAAAAGTAAATAGTTGACTGAGAATGTAAATATGTATTTTTGTCAATAAAATTACTTTTTTGCCTATTATTAGTTTTTTGAATATAAGAGGAACCACCACATGAGAGGTTATATTCCTATCTGCTAAGAAACCATTAGAGTCAACTATGGTCCCATACGGGACAAAAAAGGGAGAAAAAGACCATTATTTCCTTAAAATATTCTATTTTGCTAGCATAACCACCAAAAATATAACATTATTAGAGATAAAATTGATGTGTAGAAAATGTATTTAGAAAGACTGTGATATATAAAGGTATTATGAATTTAAACAAGGTGTCAATGGAATATAAAGATTGGACCTATACCTAGAACTAGAAGGACATTTCTTCATTTGAGGTGTTAATTTTTGAAATATTTATAATTAGCTTCATCGTAGGAAAAGATCCTAGCACTTGGAGGAAACTACCGGAACTATTTTTCAACAATTGGAAATAAAGTGGTATCCTCTATTGCATTTCTAGGAAGTCATTATACCAGACATGTAGATATATTTAGCAAGGGATAAAACAGTATGCACTTTGTGCAATTATGGCTACTTTGATCATTTATGTGATTAGAGTACTATAATCTCTCTAAGTACCTGTAGAGGTACTCTACTAAAATATTGATAGATGAAATTTTTTTATTCAAAATAATGTCATTATAATTGAGGAATACTAAGTAGATTCCTTGGTCAATACACTATTTCAGATAAGTTTGATGATGATACACTACTAAAGGTGCTTGCTGTGAGGTTGATAAATGTAACACCTTCATCTAACATCTACACAAGCAATGGGCCAATCGGGGTAAACATTCAACGAGAAGCCACTATTATGGGATTCAACCTCCCAATTCACCTTAAGGAAGTGGAATTGATAGAAACACACCATATAGACCTTCCACATTAGCAAAAAAAACTCCCAGGAGCCATCCCAACCACTTAGGTAACCAGTTCCTAGGTCCCACTGAGTTTTTAGACGATTAAACCTTTGGATCCTCCCTTGATATGGACAAGCATGCATCTAGGAGGCTCCATATTCTCCCATAGTATGTGTATGCATGTGTCTATGGGCTTTTATCCTTAGACATGTGCCTATAACTTTGGGATTTATGCCACTATTTCAAGTCCAGAGCCCAGGTCACTGCCCATACCTCAATGAAACTTTTAGAACTAAAAGATAACAATAGAATAATGATAGAAATGCAATTTATTGAACAAGGACTTGATTGGACCCCTACTAGCCATGACAAACATTTTGTCAAACATGTCACAAATATGTAATATAAATGTTTAAAAAATAGATCTAAGAATAGGGGTCACATAATTATGTGAGAAACACTAAGAAGCATTGTTCCCTTATATCATTAGTTTCATTATCATCTATCAGGTCATAGAAACATTGTTCATTCATTTACAAATTAAAACATCACGAGAGCCATACATCACCACTGTCATAATACATGCTTATATCCAACATAATAATAGAAGAATTACCAAGCATACCTCAACCATAGAATCCACATATAATCCAATACATTAGACATAAGATACCATGGAAATAACCTCTTAATAATGAGTAGAAAATCCAGCCCGAGATGGGACTACCACGTTCCACCCAACCATAGAATGGTTGAGCCAATTCTATATTCTGTCATTCATCCTCGTGCCATTCCAAGCATGAATGTGGGACTAAACCAAAAGAACTAACCAGAGAATTTTGAAGCTAAACCACCTAACCCTCATTAATAGAAATCGAGCTTTACTGTAATCGGCACGAGATCACTAAGCCAAAACAAGCTTGGATGCCATCAGAATTCCTCTCCTACCCCATGAGGAATTTTCTAGCCTGCTAGACCCTTACCGCAATCCATAGTCTAATATAGGTATCAATAGGCCCTACACTGAGACTCCACCCTCTAGGTTTTATTTTATATACTGCGATTCACTGACAAGGATTCCTAGGCCTAATAAAGGGAAACCACCACTAGGCTTTAACATATATCTCACCATTAACTAGTCGAGGATTCCTAGGCCCACTAAGGCACACAATACTTGGCTTTACTAAAACTCACAATCCAGTTTAGGGGTCACTAGGTCAGTGGCTTTAGCGGAATCCATAGCTTGGTTCAGGGATTAGTAGGTCATGTGCTCTTTCTTTTGTACATCCAACTCCCTCAGCTTATAATCGATACAACAATCAAGCTCCACTAAAACATGAGAATCCCATCACACCATAGTTATCCAAAAATGGTAAGGCTAGGCTGAAAACAACATCACACCTGGAAAAATCAATGTCATAACCATAAAGAACCACATGCAATACCATTCATGCCAAATCTAGTAATTAAAACACACATGCAAATCGATACCTGCAAATAATCATGATATAGTTGCTTGATCCCGCTATTCCTTGCTTTCTCCTTCCTTCTTCTTTCTTTCTCTTCCTTTCTTGATCCAATGCAAAAGTGCTCCAAGAAAACTCTATGTTCAAGAGTGAGAGAGAGAGAGAGTAATGGGAGAGCTCCAAAATTGAACTGACAAAAGGGTACCAAAAAATCCTCATAAGCCTTTTTATCAATTAGGCCTCTATTTTCTTCATTATCCATTATTTCCTTCATTTTCCTCCTCACATGCAACATGTGACCTTTCACCTTCATTTTCTCCTAATTTCCATTATTTTCATAAATAAATGCACCAAAATGCCATGTTTCCTTTCCAAAGGCTTTTTCATTGCCTTTGTCAATTTCCTTTAGCCATAATAATTGAAATGAACACCCTCTAGGATGTTTTTTCCAACATTTAGCAAGGAATAAGTGTCCCATCAACCGTGGTTATTATTTTTTTCCTTTATTAACTTTTGTTACATGGAATTTTCACCAAGGCTGTTACAAAACCCTCCCCCTTGGGGGACACTGTCCTTGGTGTTCAACCACATCTATCCCTCAAAAAAACCGTTGAAAATCAAACATACTACCTCATGGAGCTTTATAACATGGCTTGGTGCAGTCTTTACAATGATCACCCTACTATGAAGAAAACTAGCATGAAAACATAACAACATGACAACTATGATGACACGACACCCATACCACTTATTTTATATTTATAACATAGCTCAAGGTGGTATTTACATCCATATACATGTGTACATATACCAAACATCACCAAAACATGTACCAAAACATATACCAAACATCATATGAAAATTTCTTTGCCTCAACTAGCAAACAATGTACGATACATAGCCCACATCTGATCTGACTGTCTCCCATGTAGCTTCATAGCACCAAAATTTCTGCCATTGCACTTTAAGTTACTCACTTTCTCAATTCAGAGCATGAGCACATTTGTGTGCAATATACATCAAGGTTCTGGCTAGAATTCTCCGTATGGATCCACCTACTATATAGGCCAATCAATGACATGATATACATATTTAACATACTTCTCAAACAATGAAACATGGAAAAAATCATGGAATTTTATTGTCAAAGGTAGTGATAGTTGATAGGCTACTGGCCTAATCCTCTCAATAATCCTGAAAGGTCTACAAAAATGTGGCACCCATTTGACACGTGATCTAATCTACAACGGCTCTTCTTCAGATTGATGCGCAAGTACAATTGTTCCCAACCTAGAACTCCTTGAGAAACCTATTATGATTGGCATGACTCTTCTTACTATCGTTTGTTACCTTCAAATTAGTCTTGATTACCTATAGTTCCTACTCCATATCTACCAACATGTCTTGTCCAATCAACACCCAGTTAACTGGATCACTCCAACTGATGTGATTATTACAACTCTGCCCATAGAATGCCTCAAATGGACTTATCTTTAAACATTCTTGACACCCATTTTTGTAAGTGAACTTTACCAATGGAAGATACTCTTCCCACTTTCACTTATGATGCATCACGTACATCCTCAACATATCCTCCAGTATCATGCTAACCCTCTTAGTCTGTTCATTGGTCTGTGGATGATAAGCTATACTAAAGGCGAACACTATGCCCAAACATTCAAAAAAATGTGTTTCAAAACATGGAAGTGAACTTTTCATCCCTTTCCCACACAATATTCTTTAGATCACCATGGAATCTGACCACATCCCTGATCAAGACCTATGCTACATCACTCATTGAGAATGTAGACTACACTGGAATGAAGTGCACTATCTTTTTCAAACTATCCACAACAGCCATGATGGAATCATGTTGTCTCACTATCCTTGGAAAACTTGTGATAAATTCCATCAAAATGACCGCCCATTTCCACTTTGTAATCACAATCAGTTGTAGTAGTCCACTTGCATGCCTACACTATGCCTTTACTTGCCGGCAATCCAAACATCTAGCCACAAACTCTATTACATCCTTCTTCAGAATTAGTTAATAATAAAATTTCTTCACTATAGTTAATCTCTTCTGATATCCTAGGTGACCTGAATATGATTTCACATGAAACTCCCTCAATATCACCTTCTTGAGAGCACTGTTGTCTCGCACATATATCTGGTCTCTAAACCTGACCAATCCATCTATTGTGAGACAATATTCCACATCTTGTGCATCTGCACATATGCATGTATCACTACATGTACATATACCTATACCACGAACTCTACCGATACCTGTATCCTACGACAACTTGTGCATAATAGCCATATACATGACATCCTATTGACCTGCTCTTAAGATCCTATCCTGTAGATTTGTTCCATAGGACCTCATAGCTTCTATATGATTTACCTATATCCACCTGCTAAGAGCATCTATGACACTATTCTCCTTTCCTTTTATGTATCTAATATCAAAATCAAACTCACTAATCATGGCTAACCATATAGCTTTCCTGTCGTGCATATTTTGTTGGTCAAATAAATACTTCAAACCACTATGATCGCACATCAACAAAAGGTAGTTCCTCCACATATTGAATGCATGCATTATCACTTCCAACTCAAGATCATGTGTTTGACAGTTCTTCTCATGCTCATTCAGTTTCCATGACTCATAACACAACACCTATCCATCTTGCATAAGGACTCCAACAAGTCGTCTCCTGCAATAATCTGTAAATACTACAATTTTTTTTGTGGATTTGTGATCTTTAACAATGGAGCATGTGTCAAAAACTGCATAAGCTTCTAAAAAATGGAAGCACATTCCTTTTTCCATTCAAACCTATGACCTTTCCTCTGCAATGATGTGATATGATCAGCAATATGCAAGATGTTCCTCATGAACTTCCTATAATATCCTGCTAAGTCCATGAAACATTTCTCCTCATCCGCACTCGTGGGAGCTACCCACTCCAGGATGACCCTTATCTTTTATGGGTCCACTGTTATGCCATCCTTGTAGACCATATGTCCCAAGTAGTGTACCTTAGTATGAAAGAAAGTACACTTGCTAAGCTTGGAATACAATTGATTCTCTCTTAGCAATCTCAAAACTACTGCTAAATTCTTGACATGCTCTTCTTCATTATTATAATATACCAATATTTCATCAACGAACACAATAACAAACTCATCAAAATAAGAATGAAACACATTATTCATCAAACACATAAATGTATTTTGGGCATTAGTCAAACTAAATGGAATTACAACAAACTCATAATGTGAATACCTGGTCCGGAAAGTTGTCTTGTAAATGTCCTCGTCTTTAATGCATACCTGATGATAGCTAAATCTCAGATCAATCTATGAAAACATTGTTTCTCCCTTGAGCTAGTCAAACAATTCATCAATCCTCAAAAACATATACCTATTCATAATGGTCACTTTTTTCAACTCCCTATAGTTAATGCATATCCTCAGAGTACCATCCTTCTTCGTCACAAGAGATACTGGTGCACCCCAAGGTGATACAGTTGGCATAATGTATCCCTTTTCAGGCATCCCTTCTAGCTACAACCTTAACTCTACCAACTTAGGTGTGCTCATCATGTAAGGTGATTTTGATGTTGGAGTTGCCCCTAGCACTAATTCGATAGAAAATTCTACTTCCCTATGAGGTGGAAACTCTAAAATATATGTAGGAAATACATCTTGAAACTACTATAGAATTGGGTACCTACTCAAAACATCCACATCCTCAACTTCCTTACCTTTTGTTATCCCTTACAATTTCCTAGGCTGAGGATGAGATCGAGAAGGGAACCTCAAATCACTTTCAGCTTAGTAGCTAGCCCTACTGAGCCATAGAGGGATCTCTCAAATTTTTATCATTGAATGTCTTTAAAGCATCATGTTTGTAGGCTATATATATATAATATATATTATATATATATATGTTTTTTTGTTTTAGTGAATTTTACATTTTAGGGTTTGTTGGACTAGGGTTTGGAGTCAATGATTAGGCCTAGGCTTTAAGAGTGCATAGACAAATATATAAAGGAGCTAGGTAACAGAAGGCCATGGTATACTTGACATATTCTCAATTTAGTATATAATAGAAATTTTTGAAGAGACTAATGAGCATAAGAAACTATGAATTCATTAGATTTTAGAATAAATAAACACAACTATGAAAATAATATAAATAGAGCTTGGAATCAAGAATCATGTCTATTTAAGTAAAAGGTAGTCCATAGAAAGAAGACAAAACATGTGAAGAAATATTATTTAACCATGAGAAAACATATAGAAATAAGAACAAACACCATGAACTCACTTGACTAGGTTTCCTTAAAAATAGCTATAACTACCTCTATATTAGTTGAAAAGATCATTACAAACAAGCCTCCTCCACAAAAATCAAACCCTTCTCTCTGAAAGAGAAATGATACATATAGAATCACTTAGACCACCTCCCCACCTTTAGGATTCGAATTCCTAGGTGGTGGAACTGATTCCAAGATTCTCTCATCCAACAGGTGAGAGTGAGAAGGAAAAACTCAAACATTTCTTCTAGACTTTGTTTACAAGTTTTCTTCTTTAATGAGGCATATTAAACATCAGAAAAAACCATTAATGTACATTTATTCATGCCTACATCATCTAACCTCAAAAAAGTATCCATTAAATTAAGCATTTTGACTTTTACCAAGTCAAACTAAAAGCTAGAAAATTTACATACTGAAATTTAGAATAAAAAACAAAGGAAATTGCAGAAGTGCAATGCTGACTTTGAGAACCTTTCCACTGCCTTTCTGAGGTTCAAATGAATGTCTGAGAGAACGGTCAACTAGAGTTTCAAGTCTATTCTAGAAAACCTTGAATTTTTGAAAATTAACCATGGGAAGGCCTTCAAACATCCATTCTCCAAAGGTCACTCCACGAGCACAACACGTGTCAAAAAAGGTCCATAAATCTAATTTTTGGCCACTTTTTTCCGCTTTCCTCAAATTTTAGGCCTTGTCTAGAAAATATGAAGAAATGGGTTTTTAGAGGATTCCAAGGGCTTTCCAATAATGTAAACATTTCTTGAAATGGGTGCCTGAGGAAGAAGCGCAGTGCCAAGGCGTTGCACTCCTGGAACTGCGAACTTTCTAAATAAGGCACCAAAATTTGCAAAAAACCAAAAATGATCAAAATTTCCTCAAAATTGGTCAACATCTATAAAATGAGGCATGGTAATCCCTCATCGATGCTTTAGCAAGAATTTCCAAGTTTCTTTCATCATTTTGGTCCTTTTGCTCTTCTTTGAGATTATTTTCAAGCTACTTGACCTTGACAATACAAATCATGTTTTGAGCCTGGTAATGGTGTGCCATGTGCCTTAGAAGTTGATTGTCTCTATTAGCTTTGTCTAGAAGCTTCTCCAAGTGTTTATTGACCCTATTTAACCATTACTCTTTGTCTTGGCTGGCCTCTAAAGCAATTACGTCCTCTAGTTCTAGCTCCTCATTTAGTAAGATGTGTTTTTCTTCTTCCTGTAATGCCTTCTTAAGCCCTTGAGTTCTTGGCATTTTTCTCTTACCTTTTCCTTGTGTGCCTTCAGGCTCATTTGTCTCCATGATTGATTTTCCTTTTCCAACCTACTATAATATTTTGGTTTGCTCTTTCTCCAGGATCAATTGTTTTGCATCCAATTGACAATTCTCTTGTTCTAAGAATGAGATGTTGTATCTTGCTCTAGGCATGTTGACTGTGAGTTCCTTGATATGATAATATTTGTATCTAATCATTTGTTTCATGCTTGAAGTCTCATTTTTTGCCTCTAATTCAACCAACACAAACTCATGCTCAACCAAGTCCTTATCGTCCACTGATACTCCCTGTTTTGCTGATGTAGAAGGCTTAGCCACTTTCTCACCATGAGAAGAAAACACAAGCATCTTTCCTCTCTTGTACATCCTAGTCACCTTAGGTTTAGGTTCTTTAGGCATTTCCACTGATTTTCTAGAAGATCTGATTTCTATTTGTTGTGTTGGCATGCTAGAAGGCTGAGCTGTCACATTGGATTCACATCATTTCACGGCTATCTCCAAGAAAGATTCCCATGTCATATTCTTCTCTGCAAGTTGATGAAGGACTATAGTCTTGATCAGAATATGATGAAATAGACTAGGATAGTGCTCTTTGTTCTTCACATGTATCCTCTCTAGCATCTTGGCAAAGATCCTACACAGATAGTTGCACATATTGAGTGGTTTCTAAGTTGTAAAGTGCATTAGGAGCCAACTGTGATAGACATATATTCTAGAGAATCTTCCCTCAAATGTGAAGAATTTCTTGAAAACCTTCATCAATGGGCATACTTTTCCAATATGTACCTGAAAGGTATGATATGAGCATGTTTTTCCCTATATGGTGTTTTCAATAAAGGTCCATAATTTTCTAGATCTAAGTTCATCCCCTTGAGCCAATATTCACCGTGATCTGGTAGCCCTGTAGCAAGTGAAATAGACGCCACTGGAAAGGTGAATTCAACACCAGCAATAATAGCACTTTAACCTTTGAAATGTGTTAACACCCAAGTTGTTCCCTATGACTCCCAAGGGAATACGGCCGGGGTAACCACTAACCAGCCTTTGGATTATAGATCCTAGCCTATCTATAATCAGAGAGGGCTCTCTCTTTAAGTTTCAACTATGCTTTGTGAGTATCTTAGGCTAGTTTAAAGTTTCAGTTTCCTGTTTGAGACTTTGGTTGATGAAATTTTGTTGTAAGAAGGGCATGAAGAGTTCAGAAGATGCTAATCCATTGGGCATATGGAGTCAGAAAAATGAGATAGTTATGGTGCCTGTGATGGAGAGAGTTTTGCTGCAAGGCTAGATGGCTATTGCTAATATAATTTCTGATTTAGTGAGTGAAACAATGGGATGTGAAGTTACTGACAGTGTGATATCAATTTGAACGACAATCTCTACTTAGTAGCATAAAGGAATTACCAAATAGTGATTGTGAGGTATTAAGAGCTTATTGGAGCAATTAAGAATTCCAATTTAAATAGCTGAAAGTTATGAAAAACATTTATAGTGAAGATAGATTGAGATCAGGGTGTCTCCATGGACAAATCCTGAGCTATTTTTTTTCTTTCTTTCCTAGATTTAGAGCAACATGTGAGAGTTACGTGTTAAAACAAATAATAGAAACATTAACAGAGATAGAGAAACACTTATTATATCAATTCATAGCACTAGAATCCTGTAGCATTCAATGGTTTCAATCACAGCATGCACCAGTAAGACTCAGTTCCTGTAAACTCCAGGCTTTATTTATAACATCTTTCTGCAAATTACAGCCGAGTTCTCATTTCTTCATAAGAGAACAACGAAACCAACAACCCCTTCCAATATTTGTGCGAGGGGGAATATATAAAAATAGGTTTTACAAAATATCTAACTGCTGAGTCACTTGATACATTAACTATGCTCACCAACTTTACAAAATATCAGATAAGAAAGTTATTGCTACTCTAAGTGTAAGATAAATGGTCTCTAATGCTGTCAAGCCTCTTCTTGACCTTTGGAGGAGAGTGATTCGGATGAGCGTTTCTGCTTTAATGATGAATGATGTGAATGATGTGTCTTTACGCTCTGTCATGCTGAAGCTTTTCTCGGCCCTGCTACCTGTAGCTGTCATTGCTACTTTTGGTGGCCGAATCTTCATGCTGAGGTGGCTCATTCCACCTTTTGGTCATAGTATATGCGTCACACTTTCTGAATGTGATGACTTATATATTTTGATGACAAAATTTAGATGAAGCCTCTTGTTTATAATAATAATTGTATCATGGAGACCCACCAATCCTGCGTAGGCAATTGACGCCTCAAAATTGCATCCATGGTCTCATCTGCCTCTGTGTATTTGTAGAAGTTCGGAGGCGTTTCAAACATATGGCTAATCTCATTCATAATAAAAAACAAATTCTCTACTCTGTCATAGAGACATTGCCCAGATTCTGGCCCTATTTCCTGTGAGCTGCTTGATCCTTGACTGATCTGATTAGTGGAAAATGTGTTCACCCTCTTTGCATAAACTTCATGTGATAGAAGTCTTCCTGCACTGTTGAGTAAGCTGGGGAGACCTCTGCCCTGTAATGCAGCAAATTTGTCCATGAACCTGTTTACCTCTGTTTGCATATCTTGGCTCCTTCTGTCCAATGTTTGTACGAGGCTTTTCAGTGTGAGGACCCTCTTAATTAGCTGGATAGTCTCCGTCTTGTTGGAGATCCCAATTGCTGCCAGCTGAGGGCCTGTCCGGTTATTGAGCACATTGATCAATCTGCTGGCTACCTCAGGCATACTGCCTAGAGATGCCCTTTCTCTATGCACTTCCCTTTGTGCTTTGCCTATGAGCTCCATTTGCTCATGAATGGTTTCAATGTATTGCCATTGGTCCGTTATTGATTGGCCAATGTAGGTTCACAAAACTCTTCTGATCTCAGCCTCCACTTTGTCAAGGGTGAGCTCCTTCTCCAACTCTTTTATCCTTTCCTTGAGAGTTTTTATTTCTCTCCCTTTCTCAGCCACATTCTGCTTTGATTTATCATATTTCTCCTTCAACTTGGCCAACTCATCCTTGGCTCCATTCAGTTCTGTCATCTGGGCTTCTAGGGCCTGGACCTCATTCAACAATTTCTGCATGTCCAGGCTCGGAGCCTGCTCTGTAGACACTGTTGTTGTTGATGTTGATGGTGGTGTTGCTGCTGCTTCTGTGTGAGGAGGAGTGATCTTTGGAGGCTCCTCAAGGTTAATAACCTCTGGAGGGTGCTGAGAAGTCTGGCCTCCCTCTTTCTGTTGTAGGGCTGCCTGTAGTGCAGCCTTTGTGTCTTCCAGCCTCCCTTCTGTCTGCACTAGTTTCTTGTGCAGTGCTACCAGTAATGTGGCTATCTGTTGCTCTTGCTTCTGCTGAGAAACCTAATCTGTTTGGGGGTGAATGGTTGCTCGGAGCTTCACTTTCTTTCTTAGGGCTGCCAGGTCTGCATCCCTTATCTTCAGCAGTGATTGTATGGCTTTGGGATCCTTGGGGTCATGCCCTAGCTCTATAATTATATCTTCCAAGGACTTGATCATGTTGTCTTTGGCCAGTTAGGATGCTTTCTCCAACTCCAGTTGGGTAGCTGTATTATTTAGGTTGTTTTCCAGCCTTTTTGCCAACATTTCTTTGTCTGCCAATGTTGCATAGACCATTTCACCCATTTGCTTATGAAGTTCTATTTGGTCCATGGGGTGAATGTCTTTTGCCAGAACCTCCAGGTTGGTTTTTATGTAGTCTGCAGCTGACTGTGGCTGCATCGTGGTGGGCATGAAATGACTCATGGTCATTTTTCCTTCTGAAATGTCATAGGCTGCCATGAGCCTTTGCTGATTTGTGGGGGCCATCTTTAGCAACTGATTATAGATTTGGAGCCTGAGTGGCTCATTTCTCCTCTTGCTATCAGTAATCTGTTGCTTGATGCTTACCTTTGCTTTTCTTTGATGACTTGAGGAGCTGACCTCTCCGCCAAGATTTCTCTCTTGTTCCTGATGAAAGGAAATAGCAGATACCTCCATGCTTGGTGGGCCCATTATCACCGATTGCCCCATAGGCATTTCTTCTTCAGAGAGGGGATTTAATCTCTGCCTTTTCTCCCCTTGATTTGTGGACGTTGTAAGGGGAGTCTCCTGCTCTCTGTCCCTCTTCTTTCCTTTTTCCACCTTTTGTGGAGTTTGGAGCACTGAGGTCTCCACTGCCTTCTCTTGCCCAGAAGGCATGTTTTCTTGAGCCTGTTGCTCAGTAGGTGCTGGGGCTTCAGCCATCTATTCTTGTTGCATAGGTTGCCCCTCTTCTTGAGGTTCTTTTTGCTGCTTTTCTTGCTGTTCTTGTTGTTATTCTTGTTGCTGTTCTTGTTGTTGTTCAACCTCCTTCTCTACTTGTTGCTCTATTTTTTGTTGTGTTCTAGGAGGTGATTGTTCCTACTCCACCTGCTTGCCCTTATCTTTATTCGTTTCCTGTTGGGCAATTTCGGCTACTTGCTGCTGGGCTGTGGATGATGAGGCAGCTGCTCCAATTTTCCTTTGATATGAGGAAGAAACCTGCCCACAATATTCCAAGTCAACCTCTTTCTCAAGTTTGCTTGTTTCTCTTCTTAGCATTTCTTCTTTACCAATTGGCTCTTCTAAGGTGCCTTCTTTCCAGCTTAGGGCATTGCATACTTCTCAACATGAGGTAGTTTCACATGAACATAGCCCCCCAATTTATACTTTATTCTCCTAAGGGAGATGAAGTGATTAGGGTCATAAGGCACCCACTTGAAACTGGTTTGAAGTATGAGGGTCTTTAGGATCCTATCAGCTTCCTTCCATCCTTCCTCTTGCTTATTGTACAAAAAGGGACCCAGCTGATTTCTTGCCTTTAGTTGCACCTTCTTGTTTTTACTTTGGAAATGGACAAAGTCTGCATTTCCAAACTGCCTGAAGTACTTTAGGGCAAAGAGTCTCATAGGCACATATCTTGGCAGCCTATAGGGATTCATCTCACAGCCATATACTCTAATTACTATATGGTGTTGGTAGAAGTACCAATCACCGATGTTGTAGACCTTTGAGAGTTGAAGGATTCTTTGCATTTCATCGGTCAATCTTGGGGGAGGGGCACCTAACAACAAGGTCATAGCTGGATGAATGAACATATCAATAAATTCACAGTAGGTGTAGGTTGAATAAGGCAGAAGATGGCAAAATGAAGTCCAAAACACAACTGACCTTGGGCGTCCCTGAGCATCTAGCTTCTTTAGAGGGACAGGGAAGGCATCAGGTTGATAGAATAAGAATAAATGATATATGTACCTGGTGTATTTAAACAACTTTTCCCTCTGTAGATTCATTAATTGCTCATGAATCTTATTGGAAATAAAAGTAGCAAAGTCATAATGTACAGCAGGAGGCATCCCTGGGGAGAAAATGGACAGCATTGCTATGATGGTTTCATCCACATCCTCATATGTCCCATAACCTAGGATGTAACTGATCAAATCTACCATCATTTTGCCCAGCTCATTAAGATATGGATATGCTATGGGAAGGGCAGTGGTCATGGATTGATATTGTGGTTGAATAAATAATTGATTAACCCTGGCAATCTGATCATTGGACAACTTGCCCCCTTTTGTTATCAGATCATGGATGGAGAGAGGAGTTAGGGGTTTTGTAGTGTGGAAGTGGAGCATTTCATTGATGGTCTCAGGGGTGATATGGAACAATACAGAGCCTGAGGGGCTGAGGACGGCTCTCTAATAGGGGTCATAGCTCGACATGAATTGTTTTATCAAGTCTGGGAGGACATTGACTTGAGGGAGGTTGTAAATGGGTATGTGGGAATCCCAAATTCCTAAGGTGTCAGCCCCACTGAGATGTTGGGCCTTTAATTCATTCATCAGGTGAATATTAACCTTGGATGTCATGGGCATGGAGTCTAACATCTGGTAATCTTTATCACCTAGGGCTTTCCACTCTAGCTCTCTGTGTGGGGCATTCAGTGGTTGAACATTCAGGACTATTGGCATTTCCATGGCTAAGCAGTAGTTTTGACTTGGTGTTGAACTGGCTTTAGCGGGGAGGAGACCACAGAGGGCTAATTTTGCAGAAGTCAAGCCAATTGTAAGGGTAAATGAGGCAACTGTGGTGACAATGGTGCGGAATGCACAACAAGAGTTAATTAAGGGATTGCAGGAGCATGGCAACTCTGTTTCTTTGTGAATTATGCCTTTTTTAGGTTTACAGTCCACAAATGCGCGAAAAGAGTGGGAATTTTTGGGAAGGGTGTCTGTATATGAGTTTAGCAGGTGAAATTCAGCCCTGCACCTGTGAGGAATACTTGTTTTTCCGAGGATTTGCTAGTGAAAATAGGTTGTTTTACTCTTATGAATTTAGTTCTGGAGAAATATGGATATAACTTAGCTCTGAAGGGTTGCTCTGGGTAAATACCTGGTGAATTGCCGGCAATGGTGACAAATACAGGTGGGTTTTAGGCAGCGGCGCTCTTCAGGTCGATTTTAGCAGGTTGGTGGCAGATGGACGTAATTTTCATGCAGAGGAGAGCAATAGTTCTTTCAGTGAAAATGAGAAAAAACGTGAAAATCGGCTAAAATATGGACTTTTGGGTCATTGGCGCGCTTTTTGGATGACGTCAGCATGATGTCATCAGGTGGGGTCAGGGTCGGGTGACGTTAGCATGACATCACCAGGTGACGTGGTAGTCTGTGAGTGGTCCACGGGGATTGCGTAGATGGCGGACACGTAGGATCTCTGGCGGTCGGGGTGCTGACAGGGCACCAAGGGGAAGTGACGTGGGTGGGTCGTGGCGCTGGTGTGTGCAGGTGGTTTAGCAGAGTGGTAAGTGGCTTTTCTCAGAGCACCCTTTATACGGTCGCGGTATTGTCAGAGGGCGCTCTGAGAGAGTCAGGGGGTGACATGTGGCGGAGGCCTGACGTCACCCTCTGACAGTTTCTTGGAAGGTAACTTTCGATCGCAGATGCCCGTCCGATATGATGTGGGCTATCGGATGGGAGGGCCTAGATCCGACGGTCAACGGATCGATAAGGTGCACGGGTAATATTTGACTGTGGGGAGAGTAAAATATTACTTTATTTTGTAATTTGTGCCTGGTAGAAACTTTGGAAAAGTGGGTTTTCCGAGCTTTTTCAGCATTTGCAGGTTAAATGGGTTTTTGCAAAGGTTTATTAACAAAGTGGGTTTAAGGCTATTAATCCGAGAAAATCTCGAATTAATCCCTAGGATTAATTCTTTGGCGCTCTTTGGGTTGTGCTCAAATGTTTTTAGCACTTGAAGATCTTCAAAGTCATACATAGAGCTATACTGCTCGGGGAAGGGGATACATAGATTTTTGGGTTTTTTTCCAAGTTTTACATAGTAATAGCGGAATAGGGGGTATAGGGAGTTAGATAGTAATAAGTTAGTAGTTAATATGAATGAAAGAGGTGGATGGGGGGGAATACTAAGTTTTTATGAAATGAACTTAGTTTTTGGGAAGTATATCAAAATGAAAATAATATTTGCACAAGAAATATGGCTTTTAAAGAAACTCAAAACCAACAAAAGACTTTGATTTTCTTTGTGTACATGGGTGGCATAGGGATGTTAGTCATGAATGGGATAGGGGGTGATTTGGAAGTTAGACATGCTCCATTAGGCTTCTGCAAGACTTCTGTAAACAGGTCACTTGTACTGGCCCCATGTTTTCACCTTTGCTATAGGCTAGTGAAATGCCATGGACCAAGCTTTCTACAACCCCCTCTACCTACCCACTCTATTTCCTAGCATTTTTTGTTACTTCCAAGGAGGGTGCACTTATATTTGCAAACCCTTTTGTGCATTTTCTTTTCCCTTTGGCTTTCTTTTGATTTTCTATCTAAAGCTACCCTTATTGCTTCCAAGGCCCCAGATTAAATAGTTGGGAACCTTTTCCCTCTACCTATCTACTTTACCTGCCAAGATTGAGCTGTTTGGACAGGTTTCTTTCTCTAATCTACAACAAAAAATTGAGACACGGCATGACCCAGCTTAGGCTGTTGGATCACCCATCCAGAAGTAGAGCAACATCAATCAAAACAAGTATACTTCCTCCACAAGAGTATGAGATCTTTGCATCACCAAAGTAGATCATATTGGCACTTCCCTTGCCAATCATGAAATATGAAACCTATTGGTATAGGTATCTAACAAAATGAGTAGCAACCCAATCTGTCAACTGCTCATCGAAACCCACTTCACACACCTTTTTGCAAAAATCTAAGCAAGTCACATCTTCAAAGCGTTGTTTGAAAAAGGGAGATGAATTGATATCATTTTAGTTAGATGGATCATATCTGAGATCTTTTCCACCCTTGTGATGTTTCCTCCTCTATGGTGAAGATTCTTCTTCCATGGTGATAGAATCCCTAGCAATAAGAAAATGAGAAAAAACAATGAGGGATGAGTGAAAAATGAAAGGATGGGTAGGTGGATTTGAAAAAATGGTGAAGGGAATTTGAAAGAGGTGGATATGGACTATGAAAAACTGATGAAAATGAAAGGAAGTGAAATGAAGGGACAATGTATTTGTGAAAGGGTTAAAATAGGGCTTTTAGGAAACCTGTCCAAATCCCACAGGAATGAGTAGGGGTTTCACTTTTAGTGAAGCACTTTAATTTTTTGAGGTTGTTTCAGTGGTTCATATAGCATATTAAACATGTGTAGAGGTTTAATATGATAATTTACATGTTTAAAATCAAGAAAACTAAATGACCATCATCAACCCTATCATCATTTCATGACAAATTCACTAGAAACCCTAAATGAAGAAATCTTTGTCTTGAATTCATCTTGCAAAATTAAAAGGTGAGTAAGGTGATGTACTTACTTGTAGATGAGCTTAGGATTGTAGGAAAAAATATGAGCAAGCTAAAAAATCAAATTTGGGTAAGCTTCGGGAAAAGTTGAGCTACTCTGGCCCAAGTGCAGTGCAGTCTTCCTGACCGTAGTGCCTGATGAGCCCTAGAAATGCGTAATTATATGGGCTTATTTTGCCTCTTATTTCAACTTAATCCACCATTCTGATTAGTTTATTGCATGTTTTTGAATATATTTATGCTAATAGAGTGAATTGGGTTAGTCATTTTGCTATGTAGTCTAATATGTGCCTTATGAGGATTTTTTGGTCAATTTTGGATAAAGTAAAGGGATTTATGAGCAAATTGCAACCAAGACTAGAGGAAAACAGGGAAGACAACTTGTATGGGGGATGTCTTCTTCATTTATTACCCCTTTCCTTGAATCCTCCGTCAGCAACTCGGAGCACAAATGTCCACATTGATGATTCCAAGGGGCAACCGAGCAAGTAAAGTAGGATTGTTGTTATCTCCAGTTCTAGGAAGACGAGCTCCTTCATTTTAGGAGGACTATTGGAGGACTCCATTTGTATAAATAAGGAGGCTTAGAGCTTCAATAGGTTAGCCAGTTATTAGTATATTTTTTCACTTTTATGCAGCATTGTGTTCAACTCTTTTTCGAGTTCCTTTATGAGAACAGTTTATGTAATTTAACGCCTATTTTTGATAATGAAGATGAAATAATTTTTGAGCCAGACCTGATCTCTTTCAAAGGGCTGAATTTATTGGGTTAGCGCCCAACCCAAGCTGCCCAATGCCTTCGACTGTGTACTTATATGTTTTTGCTTCAATTCATGAGTTAATTTGTGTTTCATAGATTCATTTTACTTTGTTAGATTAGGTTGATTTTTATGGTTAGTATAGTTGTTTTTGTTTCAAGTTAGTTAAGTAGGTTACTAGAGTGATAGAATAAGATTCAAAAAGGCCAACAGCAGGCCCTGGTCTCCTTTCTCCCTTCCTGGGACTATGATTTCAGGTCAAGGCACTATTGCTGCCACCAAAAACACAGTTTTTTCTCTTCCATGCAACTGTTAGTATGACAATTTGATTTGGAAAAGTTGATATTGGTTCAGATTCAGTTGCTTAGATAATTTCCTATTCTTTTCCCACAGATCTCTTTGCATGCCTTTCTATTCATTGGTTAGTGTTCAGCATTTTCTGTCTCTAGTTCAGATATTAGGTCAAGCTAGACAAAATTATGTTCTCATGGTATAGTTAGTTCTTTATTTGGTTAGTTTTGATATATAAATGTGTAGATCTCTTGTAGGACATCTCAACTCACCATACATCAATAGAACAGCCAACACCAACCCACTTCTCATAGATTTCCCAACTCATTCGCAACATGTCGCCAATCTGCCTAATTTCTACATAAAGTTGTTTTTTTGCCATATGAAAAAATCCAACCATCACGTTCATTCTTAATCTTCATTGACATGCTCTAGAAACCTCAAAACCTAGCCTCCAGTAACTCTTTCCCATCATTTTTCGACCTTCAAAACTCCAAAAAAAGCTCTCGGCGTCCTCTTATAGATCCTCTTATACATCCTCCTGTAGATCCCCTACAGCCTCCTATATAATTTCCTGTGAGTGATTTTTCGAAGTCCAACCGCTATGAAAGTCTTTATAAGGGTACTAGGGGCTTCTTAGGACCTCTCCACACCTTCTTCTACCTCTGCAACAACCAAATTCATCTTCCTTTTCCCCCAAACCTCTGCACAATCACAAGCAGATAAATCACAAGAATAATAATTTCACATAAAAACACTCAAAAGCACAAAAAGATGCTTTCCTCTCATTTCTTTTCAGAATTACCTTGAATAAATGAAGTTTATCTTTTTGGTAGTCAATGGCACTCATTTCTTCAGTTTTCGTCTCTTTTCTTGCAAAAGTATGGTTAATAGGTAACTTATTGTTTGCTAGGGTTTGCGTTACATTTCAGTTCTCCTTCTCTTTCTACAAATATAATAGCCACTGTAGAGTTAGTTTTTTTTCATCACAATCAAAAATTCTTCTGAGAACTCATAGAAGTTGGCTTAAGCTTCTAGTGAACTTACGCCAGTTGATCAAGTGACAACCTACAGTAAGAGCTAGTACTTGTGAATACAACACCATCGCTTCCAAGTGTGTTACCAACTACCGGGTTGATAAAAGTAAAGTAGGAAGCCCTAGGAGTTGCAACATTATTGCTGCAATATTGGTGCTCACCACTTTTTGGAGTCGTTGCTGGGGAAGTGTCAGAGTATTTTGTGATTGTTGCTTTTCTTTTATTTTCTACTACAACATTCTGATAAGTAGTTTATTTCAACAAAAGTAAAGTAGTTGTTTCATTTCAATTCAGCAAGCACAGATTAGGCATTTCCTACTTTCATTTCAATTCTACACTTTCATTTCAGCAAGTGTAGATTAGGAATTTCCTGCTTTCATGTCAATTCTGCAATTTCCATTTCAACAAGAGTAGATTATTCATTTCCGGATTTCATTTCAACTCTACAATTTCCATTCCAGCAAAGTAGATTATTCATTTCCTTGCTTCCATTTCAATTCTGCAATTTCATTTCAGCAAGATTCATTTCAATTAGTTTCAATTTGTTGTTCAGTCCATTTCAGTTTTGTAGGCACAAGTAGAAAGAACAAAAATCACCCAAAAAGAGATTTCCTTTCATGCCTCATAGGAATAGAGACAATTCAGGAAAATTCCTACCCAACAACCCCGCCACATCACTAAGTCACCCTTCTCTCTTCATTGGTGGCAGTGATTCAAAAGAACCTATAGGCAAACCACCAGAGATATACGAATATCCTATAGCAGAAGAAGAGCAAGAAACTATTCCTCCTAAGACCATGGCTGAAAACAGAAACCTTAGAGGAAATGGGGAAATAATAGAGGGTACCTTTCCTATCCGAGAGACCAATGGGGACACTAAAATGAAAACAATAAGTCCTTCAGCCTTACCCCACTTCCATGGATTGACTACCGAATATCCTGATACCTTCTTGTTTGCTTTTGTTGTTCTTTATCGAACCTATGACTATGCAAAAGATGAGCAGAAGTTGAAATCGTATCCTTCTACCCTCAAGGATTCAACATTGCACTGGTTCATGGGGTTACCTAGAAACAACACCAAAAATGGGCTCAGATGAAGCAAGCCTTTAACAACAAATACCGGGACTGCTATAGATCAAAGCATACCAAGGAACAAATCTTCTGAATGACCATGGGAAGTGATGAATCATTAGAAGAATGTGAAGAGAGGTTTCAAATCAGTTATAAAAGGGCTAGGTGTACACTTAACCTCAGATCTCTAAAGTTGGTCCTTCTCAGAGGACTGCCTAAAGACCTTATAGATACCCTCCATTTACTGACTGGGGGAGACATCTACCAACTACCTTGTGATGAGATAAAGACTATGTTTAGAAGCCATTCTAGGCCAGCCAGAAAGAGAGGTATGGGAAGTCAACCTTTAGCTGGTACATCCTCATCTAGTTCATCTCTTCGAAGTGAATTTGAGAATCGGCTAGAAGATTTTAAGATTGAGATTAGGCAAACTCTTTCCATGCAAATGGATACATTGCATATCAGAAGGAAATAAGAAGAATTCAAGAGGGCTTTGGCCATCTTTTGTCCTAGGTGCACTAGAAGGCGGCATAGGAATGAATGTCCATTGAAATCTATAGCAGTGTGTTCAGTCTGTGAAGAAGACCATTCTACAAATCAGTGCCCTTCTTTTCCCAAACATAAAGCTACATATCAGGGAGCTGAAAGAGTGACTGAACGACTATATTTCATGAACCAAAGGAGGCCACATTGGCCCAAACCTTACTAGAAGGGAATGCAAGGGACATCCTAGACCTATTACAGCCCCAATCAAGCCACTTACGTGCCTTCTTGGGGTCTTGCTGCTCATCCTTCCTAGTTCACACCCCCTCCTTGGTCATATCCATCTCAATACCATGCTCAACCAGTTTCTCATTCATTTCACTCTTATGCTGAGCCACAACCTCAGTGGAATGTACCTCATCTAGGGTGGAGGTCGTAGTACAACTCTCCTCCCACTCTTTTTCCTCCACCACCTTCTCAACCACAACCATTACCTCCTACTCCACCAAGGCAACCTCAAATACCCGCTCAACTCAACCCAAACCCCAATAATAGATAGGCCCAACAGGTATATAATGGAGAAACCTCATGCCCAACCTGTGTTGTGGAGATTCAAGAGATTAACCTATGATCTGGGAAGGTTCTCTCAGATAAACAACCTACCCCTAAGGAGGATGAGGAAAATAGTAAAGTGGACCAAAGACCATTCTGCAATTTCCTAAGAGATTAACTGGAACTGCACAACCGACCCTAGAAGAAACTGAACTTCTAGGAGAATTAAAACAATTATGTGTAAAGATACCACTTCTCCAAGCCATAAAGGATGTGCCTATATACAACAAATGATCAAGGAGAAGTGCTTCAGGCACCCAGGCAGGTGCAGGAGAGATGCTCCAACTATCAATGTCATAGGACAACTGTCTAACCTGATCTTGGGGCAAGTGATCTATCCAAAATATCTATACCCTGGAAGTCTTGTAGTTGATGTCCACATCGATGGCACCATAATCCCCCATACCCTAATTGATTTAGGGGCTGCCATTAATGTGATGACCAAGGACACTACACTCAAGCTCAAACTTCAGGGCTCCTTGAGAAAGACCACAACAATACTGCAGTTTGCAGACCGCTCCACCGTTACCCGTAGAGGAATTGTGGAAGATGTAATGGTCTCCATGGTTTCTTGGGAGTACTCTACTGATTTCCTGGTTCTCCAACCAAAGGCAAAGCTCACTGGGTATCCTATCATCCTGGGAAGACCTTGGTTGGCTACTATAGATGCCTACATTAGTTGTCGAGCTGGGAACATGAAAATCAAGAATGGGCATATGTCCGAGCAGCTAGTCATATATCCTCCTGCGCAACATTTGTTGGAACATAATTTACCTCTCTGGTTGGAGGAGGAGGATGAGGATGAAGTATATTCAACACCACTGTGTGAAGTGGAGGCTATCATTGGGGGCCCACAAACCGTTGATGATATTATTGAAGACTTGATTTAGAATCCACCCCCAAGTGTGTTGCCATTAGAAGAGCTAGTGGAAGAAACCGAAGCCAACCCTTTAGTTGATCTCTGTGTGGCTGAACCAACCTCTCTTCAATCTAAAATGTGGAATTTGGCTGAGAAAGAACCTTGAAGATCAACTCATCCCTATCCACCTCTCAGGAAAAATAACTGTGTAGCTTATTGAGAAACCACTTAGATGCTTTTGCTTAGAGCTATAAGGAGATTAAGGGAGTGCACCCTTCAGTCTGTACTCCTCACATTTACATTAGGGAAGATTGCAAACCAATCAGGCTGCCTCAAAGGAGGATGAATCTAACCCTTAAGGACATTGTCAAAGAAGAATTGTAAATGTTACTGGATGCAGGATTCATCTACCCCATATCTGACAGCGAATGCATCTCTCCCTTGGTGCTAGTGCCAAAGAAAAACGGGAAGTGGAGTATCTGTGTTGATTATCGAGAACTAAACAAGGCCACTAAGAAGGACCATTTTCCTTTGCCTTTCATAGATCAAGTGTTAGATGTCCTGGTGAGGAAGAATTTCTTCTCCTTCCTAGATGGGTTTAGTGGGTACAACTAGATGCAAATCAGCCTAGAAGACTAAGATAAGACCAATTTCACTTGTCCTTGGGGTACTTTCACATACCGGGTCCTTTCTTTTGGGTTGTGTAATGCTCCCGCCACTTTCCAGAGAGAAGTGCTAAGTATATTTGCTGAACTGGTTCAAGATTCAGTGGAAATCTATATGGATGACTTTACCCCTTATGGTTCTAACTTCGAGAAAGCTTTGACTAACCTGGGAAAAGTTTTAGACAAGTGCATTGAAATGAACCTATCCCTCAATCCTGAAAAATGTGAATTCCTCATGACTGAAGGGACCGTGCTAGGTCATACAATTTCTAAGCAAGGATTATAGGTGGATCCCAACAAAATTTCCATCATCCAAAGGGTCCCACCTCCTCAAAAGGTAAGAGATGTTCAAAGTTTCCTAGGCTTAGCAGGGTATTATAGAAGATTCATTAAGGATTTCAGTAAGCTAGCCTCTCCATTGTTTGGTATTTTAGGGAAAGATGTTGAGTTCATATGGACTGATAATTGTCAAGAGGCTCTGGATACCTTGGAAAGTAAACTAGTGATAGCCCCAATTTTGAGAGGTCCAAACTGGGCCCTACCTTTCCACATTCATACAGATGCCTCGAACAGAGTGTTAGGAGTAGCCTTAGGGAAAATTCATGAGAAGTTGCCTTATGCCATATATTTTGTAATTAAAAACTTGTCCAATGCATAATTAAACTACACTATAACTGAAAAGGAGCTCCTAGTTATAGTCCATTCCCTAAATAAGTTCAGACACTACATCACTGGTTATCAAACAGTCGTACTTACCGATCATGCTACAATTAGGTATTTAATCAAAAACCAGATGTAAATGCTCATATTATTATATGGTTACTTTTATTGCAGCAATTTGATTTAACCATTGTTGATAAGTTGGGTAAGGAAAATGTTGTTGTTGATTTTCTGTCTAGACTAGATCTACCTGCAGGTGAAGAAAGAATGGTGCATGATCGAATGCTAGATGAACACCTATTTTCTATCCCAATACTCTCTCCATGCTTTGCTGATATAGAAAATTACTTGGTTTCAACACAGTTTCCACCACACCTATCCTCAAAAGAGAAGAGCAAGATAGTAAGGAAAAGTGCCCCATTCACCTGGATTGGGGGAAACCCTTTCAAAGTTGGCCCATACCATATTTTTAGACAACATGTCAGGGAGGAGGAAGCTTTTGACGTTCTCCTAACCTGTCACGATGGGCCCTGTGGGAGCCACTTTGTAGCAAAGAGGATTGCCTTCAAAATTCTGCAAGTAAGTTACTATTGGCCCACTCTTAATCAAGATGTCAGGAGATATATTAGCCAATGTGACCAATGTCAAAGGATGGAGAAGCCTACTCCAAGGGATGAGATGCCCCTGCAACCTCAAGTGAGTTTCGAGCCATTTGAGAAGTTGGGCATGGACTTTGTGGGTCCTGTCAACCCTCCTTCAAAACATAAATCTTACATCATTGTGTGCACTGATTACCTGACAAAATGGGTAGAAACAAAGGTGATCAAGACAATAACAAAAGAAAAAGTAGCTGAGTTTTTGAGAGAAAATATCTTCTACAAGTTTGGCTATCCAAGAGAATTAGTGACAGATCAAGGGAGTCAGTTTACCTCCAATCTGATTGAAGACCTACCCACACATCACAAATTTAAGAGAAAAACTTCCACCACTTATCATTCGCAAGAAAATAGGTAGGCGGAAGTCACTAATAGAGCTTTGGAAGGAATTTTCACCAAAGTAGTAAGAAACAGTAGAAAATATTCATCAGATCGACTGGTTGAGGACACCTGGGCCTATAACACCATTTGGAAAACCACCACAGGGTTCACACCCTATGAGATGGTATATGGGAAGGAGGCCTTGCTATCAATATAATTTGAATATAACACACTAAGGATAGCAGCTCAGTTGGACCTAGATCTTAGCCATGCACAAAAGCAAACGTTACTTCAGCTAAATGGATTGGATGAACAGAGGTTGCAAGCCCTTATCCATTCAGAGATAGTCCAACTTCAAAGGAAAATATGGCATGAAAGACAACTTAAAGAAAAACAATTCAAGGAAGGAGATTGGGCACTGTTGTATGACTCAAGGTATAAATATTTCAAGTGAATACTGAGAACAAGATGGTTGGGACCATACACAGTAGAAAAGTGCAATGACAATGGTTCAATTTTGATCTGGACCATTGATGAGGAAGCCATCCCCATGCTTGACAATGGTCATCAGTTGAAGATCTACAAGAAGCCCCTCTCCAAGCAAGAATTCATTGAGAATCCGAGTAAAACAATGTTGGTAGTGGAGCAGGTCCCTGCCTCCACTACACCCACACCCTAAACATAAAGAAAAAAGACAGGAAAAGAAAAAACTGAAAAAAGAATAAAAGATCCCTGGGTGAAAATCTCCTGGAGGAAACTAGTGCAGGCAGTGAGGGTGAAAACCTCCTGTAGGCACCCCAACTGTCTCCTAAAAAGAAAAAAGAAAGAAAGAAAAGAAACAGAGAAAAAAACAACTAACCTCTTTTGAATGTATTGCAGATTACAGGAGGGTGACAAAAGAAAAAAGGACATGGGTAGGCTGAATACACCTCTGATAGATCATTTCTCCATTGCCATTGTCTTTTCCTAGGCCCTGGTCTCACTTGTTCTGGAAATTATGTGTCCTACAAGAAGCTCTGGGCATTCTATAGGAGGCTCCTGTAGAAACCACAAAGAGCTTGAAATCGAATTCCGAAAAGAATCAGAGGGCTAGAAATTTGTCCAAAGGACCAGTGGACCTCCCTGCAACCATTCATCCCCCCAACTCTCCATTCCATACCTGCACCACTATATTTCCACTTGCTTCTTTCTTCCCTGCACAGAAAACATAGAAATTATGTTTCTTTTGTTTTTAAAAAGAAAAGATTGATGAAGAATAAAACATCAGCATCCTTAGCTTGTTTCTTACATAGTGCATACTAGCTACTTTTCCTTTTCCTTCATAATCTTCCTTAGCTATCTCTTCAGTCCCTGCTCAAACCTTAGCCAGAAATGTTATAGGGAGAAGCAGTTACAGGAAATCCTGCAAAATTCCTATAACAACTGATCCCGTTAAAAGAACAAGCTCGAGGTAGGGTCAGTGTAGCCACAGGTGTATACAACGTGCAAGGAGTCATTCCTGATTAGAAGATCACCAGCATGAGGTAGCCAAGTCCCTAGTTTAGAAGCCATGAGTGCCAACAGCAACAACAATCCATGAATAGAGTGCCAAAGTCTGAGCATGCAAAGCATCATAGCGACAAACAAGTAACTGACTAAACCAGATCCTTTGTTGCATGAATATGATTTAGAAACTACATGAACCATTGAGATGGTTGTGATTACATGAAATCGGTGCCCAGCTAACTGGCCACCCTCATCCAGTTCACACAAGCCTTGTCGAATTCAAACAACGTTGAGTGCGTGCAATTGGCATGTGTGTTTAGTGAACTTGGGAAGTAAAACTCAAAATAGGTAGTGGTGGTGGCATATAATGGGAATGATGGAAGTGATTGCGGGTAGGCAGCATGAAGTATCATAATGGCACTGGAGTAGGGACCAACGGTCTGGATGAAGATAACGTGCCCTTCCTACCACCTTACCTCATCACTGCAGAACACGCCATAAGCCTAAGTACGCTACAGTCGATGCCTTCACCAACTTTGTTTCATTTGCATCATTGTGCTCTTGACTGCAACAACTTACCTACCACCTTCAGAACCTCGAGACATTCACTCTCTATCAGTTTCAAAACCGTTCCACTTATTGGGCTCTACAAGAGCATTATCGCACTCTTCAGGAGAGGAAACACAGTTTGTAGGAGCCTTTCTACAGGAAGGTCAGTGAGCAGCTCTGCAGAGGGAAAATTTAGGATTTTATACCAAATTCAAGCCTGGAAAAGGTAGGCTCAAAAAACCCACTCTACATGTTATATATCTACAAAAGGTGGTGGGATTTGAGGTGGAGTATTGAGTTGAAAGGAAAAAAATGAGAACAAAAATCTGTGTTTTCTTTGAAATATATATAGTCTCTCCATTTTACTCTCTGCATTGAAAGTCGATCTCTTTCACCTCCGTGATATTCTCTTGTATGGAGGGGTGATGCAACCATAGAAAATTAATCCTGTAAAATAGTAAATTTGCATTGGGTGGTCTGCATAATTTGTGAAAAGAAAAACATTATCTTAGTCTCTGCTTTAAAAAAAAAAAAAAAAACGAGAGAGTAAAAAGATATTGGTTTCCTGAAACAGCCCGAGAAGTAAATTAAAGTTGAGAACAAATTTTGAAGGGAAGGAAAGTTACAACTTTTTTTTGTTAAAGAGAATAAACACAAAAAACCCTCTCCGGTTCTAGAAAGAAAAAAAACCTCAGCTATTCCTCTGTTTTCGAGTTTGAAAATTTGTTGCCTTCCTCCTCACCTGAGAATTTCTAGCAGTCATTGAACATCATGACAGGGGGTTTTACGAGAGAAGAGCCTTTGAATTCCACCAAATTGCATGAAAACCCAGAAGTGGTAGCCCTCTTTACCAGGGAAAATTGGATTCCTTTCTTTGAGAAATTTCATGGGTATGATGAGGAAGTTACAGAGGAATTTTTATTGTCTTTAAGACCCCATTCAAAAACTCATGCTACAGTTAGTTTCAGGGGTATAACCATAGAACTCACACTAGATTTCATTAGCAGAATTACAAGTCTTCCACTTGGGCTCCCCTGGAGCAAAGAAGAAAAACCACTAGGACAAGTTGCTAAAAAGACCTTTTTCCAGCCTGATTAACATTCTATGGAGGATAAGAATGGGATCAGAAGGACAAGTATACCTTATCCATGGGGTGAAGGCAACTATCAGATCATGAAGTATATATCCTGTGAAGGGAGATATAGCATCATTCATGGTTATCATTTCAGACTGTTACATGAACCAAGATATGGCATGGACCAGCCTACATCTAGAAGACTCAGTCTTCCATATTTTATCCTCCAAACCTTGATAGAATGTAGCACCAAATTGAATGCAGGAGTTCTAGACCAGCTGGCTCACCATGGACTCATTAGATTACTAGTGGAGGATGCCCTCCACACATACACAATCCATATAGCCTAGGATATTTTTCAGGAACATGACTAAAGAAGATGACATCAAAACTCTCACTGATAACCTCAGTCCATCTGGTAGTGAAGAGAAGGAGTAGAAAGAGGAACCTGAGAAGGAAATCCATGAAGAAGCATATAAAATTCAATTTGAAGAAGAAAGTGAAGAAAAATAGAGAAGAGGTGAGGAGCATGACACCACCACGGATGAACCTAAAGCAGAAAAGAAAACAACATCCAAAGTAGAAAAAGGGAAAATCACAGTAGAGAATAAGAACTAAAAAGAAGAAACCCAAGACAACTCAGAAAAAGGCTGCCACAAGAAAGGCAGAAGCTAAAAAAGCAGAGGAGGTAACAGAGTCAGAGACAGCAGAAACAAAACTAGCAGAAACAGGCAAAACAACAGATGAAGGAGAAGAAAAATGGCAAGAAGAAGTGTCTCCTAAGACATTAGTAAGAGAAGCAGCAGTTGTTCTTGCTGCACTTAGTACTCCAGCCAAGCAAAAATGGAAAAGAAAAGGACAACCATCTATGTACTTCAAAGCTCGAAAGAGCACCAGAACCAAGATGGGGAAGCCTCAACCACCTTCAAAGGAACCCATCATCATTGAGGATGCACCTATTGTAATAAAGGAGGAATCTCCCTCCAAAATATCCATCACTTACGAGAGAAGAAGTCCTAAGACCTCTACCTAGAAAGAAAGGATCAAATTAATGGACTATAAATTAGTCCTACAGGAGGTGCAAACCTCTCTGTAGGAGACATTGGCAAAGCTCAAATAAACTGAAAAACTTGAAAAGAAGGTAGAAGAATAGACCTAGGAGGAAGATAAGGAAAAAGAAATACCAGAGCCTGGACCTTAGCCTAACTTAGGCTCCTACTACAACCTTTTGGAAGGTGGGAAGATCATCCCACAAAAGTTTGCAGTGCCTCTTTTCTTCGAGCTAGCAAAGGAAAGAGTTAGGAACCATACATGGATGCAGATTGCAAAATCAAAAGGAATAGAAGACATTGGGCACATGGAAAATAGGTTGAGAGATATGGGCAAAGAATTGAGCACAGTCAGGCATACAGAACACATCAGAAGAGCTTAATTACTGGAAGAAAATGAAATGTTCAAAAAGAAACTACAGGAAAGGGAACCTCAAGGAGGAAATGAGCAGTCAATCTTAAGAGGACAGCAAAAGAAAGAGGAACCACAGGTAGACAGTGAGGCAGCATAAAGACAACAGCAAGAAGAGGAAGCCGAGACAGACAGTGAGACATTGATGAAACAACAACATGAAAAAGAATCCCAGGCAGAAAATGAAGTGCTAATTTTGAAAAGATAGCTACAGGTTAAAGAAGCCCAATTAGCCTATATGGCTGGCTGGGCAATGGAAGCATTACAGTGCAGGAAACCAACCAAATCATATGCACTGTACCTCAAAGATCAGTGGCTCCAATGTTAGGTCCCTAGAGTACTAGTGATTACCACATTACTATTGTAGTTGTATCCCTTATTAATATTGTTGTGGCCCTATTGTCCCCATATTGTTATTACTATGCCCCATAGAATCCCTCTATTATTATTTTGTGCCTTTATATTATTATTGTTAGGTCAGCTGGGTTATATTGTGACTCCTTAGACTCCTATATATGGAAAGGAGGTTTTGTCATTTGAATCATCAAAGAATCATTCATTTATGTAATGTAAAGGACGCTCTCCCCTCGAGCACACTGAATTCTAAGGTGTTGATCTAGTTTTTTTATCTTTTTGTGAGTTGGTTTCGTAACATTTGATATCATACCTTTGGATTTTAGGGTTTTGTTGTTCCAAATAGGTCATCGTTGAATTTTCTCTATAACTTGTTTCTGCGGTGTTTCAAACGCGAACAAAAAAACCCATTTGAGACGAAGTCACACTAAACCTCAGGTCTGAATTTCATAGCTTTTTGCGCTATATTTGCAGAGACATGATCTGAGGAAGTTGGTCTTTTTGCATACTCCTGAATTACATTGCAAACAAGTGACCTAGGGAAATCATCATAACTTTATCTCTGAGAAACATATTGAATTTTCATAAGAAGGTATAGAAAGAGGATGGATTGTAGTTTTATATATATATATATTTTTAGAGCCAAATGTCAAAACAGGGACATGTGGCATGTCGTACAAGTTCGCTCTACTGAACTAGTCTATAATCAGGTCACTATGGGAGATTTGGCATAACTCTTCCTTGGAGAATCCAATTTGGATCAGACTGGTGGCATTGGAAAGAGGACACAGAGGGCTACTGTAGGTCACAATTTCAAAGCTGGATGATCCAAAATTACATTGATACATCAGAGGCAATATCGAGCTCCTACAAAGTGAAAAAATGTGTGTAGATTTTTGAAATTTTTTTCATAAGCTTGGTTTGAAAATTTATTTTGAAGAATTCAAAGGGCATAGTAGAGCATTATTATCGGTAATTTATTCCCCCGATGAAAGAAAATGCAAACACCTAGTAGGCAACCTGAAAGCACTAGCATGACTCATGAAGAAGAGGAAGAAATGCCACATGATATATCAAAATTACAAGACCAAGTGCAACAAATGCCACTCTCACAAAAGCTAACAGAAGCTAAGATAAATGGCATGGAATCTAAGATAAAGGGCATGGAAGCTAAGATGAATGGCATGGAAGCTAATATGGATGATTTGAAGACCGATTTGAAGACAGACATGGGAGATTTGAAGATAGATTTGACAAATTTTCTACAAGAAATACTTACTAATGGTGAAAGGGTAGTAAAGGAAACTCATGATGTGAACAAAAGAAATGTTAATCATGATTTCATGGAATCTAATTTTGGATCAAAGACCCACCATATTCCAAAAATTGATATGAGGGAGTTTGATGGAAACGATCCCGCAACATGGATATTACAAATGGAGAAATTTTTCGATCTCAATAATGTGCAAAACACACAAAAGGTACATATTGCAACTTTATATTTGGAACCAAATCAGTTTGTATAGTATCAATGGCTTTTCTCTTGTAAAAAAATTATCACTTGGCCATTTTTTACAGAAGAACTGATAGCACATTATGAGGATACAAAAAGCAACACTTTTTTGAGCCAATTGATAAGTCTCAAACAAAAGGGTTCAATAATGGAGCACATTGACGAGTTCCAAAAATTGAACATAAGGGTAAAAAATATTCCAGAGGAGCATAGGATTGATGTGTTCATAGGGACTTTAAAAGATAATATCCACCTTTAAGAACCTAATTCATTAAAAAAGGCATTCAGGTTAGCAAGAAAAATGGAAAGAAAAATTATGGCAACCAGGAAGCATACCACTCACAACTATAAAGATGGAAGTGTTATTGCCCCTAGTCTTCCACATCCTATAAGTTTGATACCACAACAATTGGAAGAAAAAAGTGCAAAAGGGCTTTGTTATAGTTGTGATAGAAAATACACTAAAGGTCATAAGTGTGCTGAGAAGAAATTATTCTACATATATTTTGAAGAGGAAGAAGAAATGGAGCAAGAAAGGTCAAAAGAAGAGGATATAATCCAGGAACAATGCCTAAAAGAAATGAATCCGGCCATATCTTGTAATGCATTAGTGGTAACTACCACTCCTCAAACCATCAAGATAGAAGGATAAATCAATAAGAAAAAGGTAATAGTGTTGATTGATTCAGGAAGTACCCAAAATTTTATTCATTGTAAGTTAGCAAAAGAATTGAATTTATTCCTATATCCAGCACCAGAGTGTCAAGTGATGGTCGCAAATGGAGGAACAATAAATTTCTCTAGAAAGTGCCATAATATCAAGCTATCCATGGGATAATATGTATTGACTAGCCTAATGCTTTCCATTCCAATGGGAGGTGTTGATGTTGTATTAGGAGTCCAATCGCTACAATCCTTGGGTACAATACCTTTTAATTTTCAAGAACTTTTGATGAAATTTTCTGCGAAAGGAAAGGAAGTTGAGTTAAGGGGTATTGTAGCAAAACCAAGAAAGATAATCAGCTCTAACGGTATGACAAAGCTTCTAAAAAGGGAACAAAGAAGTGTAATTGCACAATTATGTTCGCTAGATGTTTCCACATTGAAATCATCTATTTCTCCAGATCTCCAAAAAGTCTTGGACAATCATTCCCATGTATTTTAGACTCCCAAAGGTCTCCCACCTATTCATGATCATGATCATGCTATTCATCTGATTCTAGGAAGTGTTCCTCCAAACATCAGGATGTACAAATATCCCTATGCCCAAAAGAGTGAAATTGAATGTATGGTTGCAGAAATGTTAGAGGCTGGTATAATTCAACCTAGTCAAAGTTCTTTCTCTAGTCCAATTGTATTGGTGCACAAGAAGAATGGATCATGGTGCATGTGTTTGGATTATAGGGAGCTCAACAAGCCAACTATTAAAAATAAGTTTCCCATTCCTGTCACTGATGAATTACTGGATGAATTGCATGGATCAATTTACCTCACCAAGTTGGATCTTTGTTCAGGATATCATCAAATCAGAATGAAGACTGAAGACATTCCGAAAACAACATTTAGAACTCATGAGGGTCATTATGAATTTTTGGTCATGCCTTTTGGCCTTACCAATGCACCTTATACATTTCAAGGTTTGATGAATTCCATTTTTAAACCCTTGCCTAGAATATTTTTGTTAGTATTTTTTGATGATATACTAATCTACAACAAGCCTTGGAAGGATCATGTTGAATATGTTTATAGGGTGCTACAACTATTGGAGGAGAAACAAGTATATGCAAAAAGATCCAAATGTTTCTTTGTAGTACAAGAGGTGGAATATCTAGGTCATATTGTATCTCATGAAGGTGTTAAGGTAGACCCTAGAAAAATTAAAGCCATTAAGGAATGTAAAATCCCCACATCATAAAGCATCTATGAGGATTTCTTGAATTGAAAGGGTATTATCGCAAGTTTGTTAATAATTATGGGAGAATAGTAGCACCTCTAACAACATTATTGAAGAAAGATGCATTTTGATGGACTCTAGAAGCAACAAAGACCTTCGAACATCTTAAAGAGGAAATGTGCCAAGCACCGGTCTTAGCTATACCAGACTTCACAAAAACCTTTATTGTGGAATGTGATGCTTTAGGAAATGGAATTGCTGTTATTTTAATGCAAGATGAAAGACCCATTGCTTTTGAAAGTCATCTAATCAAGGGAAAGTTTTTACACAAAGCTATTTATGAGAAGGAAATGTTGGCAATACTACATGCACTTAAGAGTGACGACCCTACCTAATGGGAAGACACTTCAAGGTAAAAACGGATCGTGATAACCTTAAATACTTTTTGGAACAAATATTATCCTCTCAAGAGCAACAAAACTGGGTCACAAATATGTTGGGTGATGACATTTAAATCATCTACAAAAAGGGGAAGCAAAATGTGGTGGCAAATGCACTCTTAAGAAAGCATGAGGATGTGGAAGCATTGTTATGCGTCATTTCTATTATCCAACCAGATTGGATAAACGAATCAAGGGAGGAATGGAAGAATGATGAAGAAGTGTGGGCACTTATTCAAAAGTTACAACAAGATTCCAATGCATCTGATACATTTAGCTGCAAAAATGATTCGTTATGGTACAAAGATCGCTTATATCTCTATAAGAATTCCCAACTCAAACAAAAGATTCTTATTGAATTGCACACTTCTCCCTTAGGAGGGCACCCAGGATTTTTAAAAACTTACCACAGGGTTAAGAAGGAATTTTTTTGGGATCGCCTTAAATCAGATATTCAAAAATTTGTGGCGGAATGTTTGGTTTTCCAACAAAATAAAGTTGAAACAATTAAGACCACGGGTCTATTACAACCTTTATCTATTCGAAGCCAATGTTGGGAGGAGGTTTCAATGGATTTCATCATAGGTTTACCCAAGTCTGAGGGAAAGAGTGTCATCATGGTGGTAGTTGACAGACTTACCAAGTATGCACACTTTTGTGCATTATCACATCCATTTATAGCCAGTACAGTTTCTACTGCATTTATGGAAAAAATTCAAAAGCTACATGGAAACCCAAAGATTATTGTAAGTGATAGAGATCCAATTTTCACTAGAAATTTTTGGACATAATTATTTTCTTGTCTCGGTACTCAGTTAGCTCATAGCTCATCTTATCATCCTCAATCTAATGGGAAAACTGAGATAGTAAACAAATTTGGAAGGATATCTTTGTTGCTCTGTATCTTATAAATAGACACAATGGGTCAAATGGTTGCCTCTAACTGAATGGTAGTATAACACTTCCTTCCATACAGCAACAAAAGTGATCCCATTTATGGCACTTTATGGATATCAGCCACCATCCATCACATCATATTTAAGAGAAAATTCTAAGGTTCAAGCAGTGGAGCATCACATCGAGCATCAACAACAAGTCCTCTAACTCTTAAAGGATAACCTTGTGTTGGCATAGAATAGAATGAAATAACAGGAAAATCATCATCACAAAGAAAGAAGTTTTGATGTATGTGATTGGGTATTCCTATAGCTACAACCATATAAACAAATGTCCCTCAAGCAAGCTAAGAAGGATAATAAATTATCACCAAAGTATTATGGTCTATACAAGGTGTTGCAAAAGATTGGTACTAAGGCATACAAATTGGAGCTTCTTGCAGCTTCTCGAGTGCACCCAGTTTTCCATATTTCATTTTTAAAGAAGGTTATAGGCAACAAGCTCCCAGTTCAAACAATATTTCCAAAAATTGACAAGGAAGGAAAAATTATATTGGAACCGAAAGCAGTCACAGAAACAAGAACTCGACAGCTACGAAATCGATCAATTTTGGAGTATCTCATCAAGTGGAAGAACTTATCCATTGAAGATTCCACATAGGCGGATGAGAATTTTATACAGAGGTATCCATAAGTACTCAAGCATTGAGGACAACACTTTTTTGAAGGAGAGGGGCATGTTAGGTCCCTATAGTACTAGTGATTACCCCATTACTATTGTAGTTGCATCCGTTATTAATATTTTTGTGCCTCTATTTTCTCCATATTGTTATTAATATGCCCCATAGAATCCCTCTATTATTATTTTTGTGCCTTTATCTTATTATTTTTAGGTCGGCTAGGTTATATTGTGACTCCTTAGATGCCTATGTATAGAAAGGAGGTTTTTTCATTTGAATCATCAAAGAATCATTAATTTGTGTAACATAAAGGAGGTTGCCCCCTCGAAGAGGCTAAATTCTAAGGCATTGATCTAGCTTTTTTATCTTTTTGTGAGCTAGTTTCATAACATCCAATTTTAGATTAAGACACCTGCCGAGATGGGCACAATACCTTTTCATGATTATGGGCAATTTATGCATTTATGTGGATCATAGTTCAGCTGAGGATAAAGCGAAGCTAGCAGAATCTTACCTACACAACATGCCAGACTCTGAAATGAATTTATGGGATCCAAATGTTGCATTGGAAGACTTGCAGCTAATGCCTATGGCTTGTTGGATGAGCCATGAAGAGAAAAGGGCAGTGGAAATCCAGAAAATGATGACAATAGAGCTGAGTGAGGCTCTGATGATTAGAATAGAACCAACAGAACCCTTGGCTCTCATCTATGCCCACCAATACCTTGCAACTAATCCTCAATTTGTCCTTGACTTGTTGACAAGCAAGCCCAAGCTATTTCTCATTTCGAGGATATGGAGATATTGTTCGAAGATGACTGCATTCATGCGTACTTGAGAAGGTGGAATACATTACCACACAACCTAAGGATCAGGGAGTATCACTCCCCAAACAAGATGAGGGAAGCCATGAGGAGAGTACCCCTGTATAATCATTAATGCAAAGCTTGAAGGCAAATTGGATTGGCCTTAAATTCATCCCTACACTGCTACTAGGATAACTGGAAGGAGTAAAGGAGGAGGAAGAATAGAAACAATGGGAAGAAGTGGATAGGAAAGGAGGTTTCCATGATAAAGAGGAAGACATCACATCAGAGGCTTGGGATGTCAGGAAATCTGTCGGAACCATTAAGGATGAAGAGGTAGATTAGTTGCTCGGAGGATGAGCAACCCATTCAATAGGGGGGTGATGATGAGCCCCATAAATGGGTAACTATATGGGCTCATTCTACCTCTTATTCAACCTAATCCACTATTCTCATTATTTTATTGCATATTTTTGAATATGTTTATGCTAATACATTGAATTGGGTTAGTCATTTTTCCATGTAATCTAATATGTGCCTTATGCAGATTTTTTTGGTCAATTTTGGATAAAGTCAAGGGATTTATGAGAAAATGACAGCCAAAACTCAAGGAAAACACAGAAGTGGACATGTGGGGTGGTGTCTCCTTCATTTATGACCTGTTTCCTTGAATCCTCCATTAGCAACTTGGAGCACAAAGGTCCACATTGATGATTCCAGGGAGCAACTAAGCAAGTAAAGTAGGACTGTTGTTATCTCCAGTTCTAGGAAGCTGAGTTCTTTGATTTTAGGAGGTTTGTTGGAGGAATCCATTTGTATAAATAAGGAGGCTTAGAGCATTAGTATTTTAGCAAGTTATTAGTGTATTTTTGCACTTTTGTGTAACATTGTGTTCAACTCTTTTTCGAGTTCCTTTTTTAGAACAGTTTATGTAATATAAGTGCTATTTTTAATAATGAAGATGAAACAATTTTTGATCTAGCACTGACCTCTTTTAGAGGGCTAAATATCTTGGGTTAGGATCCATCTGAATCTGCCCAGCACCTCCTACTGTGTATTTATATGTTTTTGCTTCAATTCATGAGTTAATTTCTGTTGCATAGATTCATTTTACTTTGTTAGATTAGGTTGATTTTGATGGTTAGTATAGTTGTTTTTGTTTCAAATTACCTACGTAGGTTATTATAGTGATAGAATAAGATTCAAAAAGGCCAATAGTAGGCCCTGATCTCCTTTCTCTCTTCCTGAGACTATTATTTGAGGTCAAGGCACTAATGCTGCCACCAAAAACACAGTTTTTTCTCTTCCATGCAACTATTAGTGTGACAATTTTATTTCGTAAAGTTGATATTGGTTCTGATTCAGTTTCTTAGATAATTTCATGTTCTTTTCCCATATATCTCTCTGCATGTCTTTCTGCTCATTGGTTATTGTTCAACATTTTATGTTTGTAGGTCAGAAATTAGGTCAAGCTAGACAAAATTATGTTTTCAAGGTATAGTTAGTTCTTTCCTTGGTCAGTTTTGATAAGTAAATGTGTAGATCTCTTGCAGGACATCTCAACTCACCATACATCCATATGATAGCCAACACCAACCCATTCTCATAGATTTCCCAACTCATTCGCAACATGTTACAAATCTACCCTAATTTCAGCATAAAGCTGCTTTCTTGCCATGTGAACAAATCCAACCACCACGTTCATTCTTAATCTTCCTTGACACAGTCCAAACACCTCAACACCTTCATCTAGCCTTCAATAACCCTTTCCCATCATTTTCCACCTTCAAAAATCCAAAAATAGCTCTCGACCTCCTCCTGTAGATCCTCACATAGATCCCCTGTAACCTCCTGTAGAATTTCCTGTGAGTGATTTTTAGAAGTCTGATCATTATGAAACTATTTAGAAGTGTACAAAGGGGCTTCTTAGGACCTCTCCACACCTTCTTCCACCTTTGCAACAACCACCTCCATCTTCCTTTGCCACCAAACCTCTGCACAATCACAACCAGATGAATCACAAGCTTACTAATTTTACATAAAAACACTCAAAAGTAAAAAAAATATGTTTTCTTGTCATTTCTTTCTAGAAGTAGCTTGAATAAATGAAATTTACCTTTTTGGTAGTAAATGGCACTCATTTCTTCAGTTTTCATCTCTTTTCTTTTAAAAGTAGGGTTAATAGGTAAATTATGGTTTGCTAGGGTTTGTGTTACATTTTAGTTCTCCTTCTCTTTCTGCAAACAGAATAGCCCTTGTAGAGCTAGTTTGCTTTCATCACAGTCAAAGCTTCTTCTAAGAACTCATAGAAGTTGGCTTAAGCTCCTAGCAAACTTGCACCAACTGATTAAGTGGCGGCGTGCAGTAAGAGATAGTACTTGTGCATACAACACTGTCACTTCTAAGTTTGTTATGAGCTAGTGGGTTGATAAAAGTAAAGTGGGAAGCCCAAGGAGTTGCACCACTATTTCTACAATATTGATGCTCACCAGTGCCCAAGCGCAGCACAGTGTTCCTGAATGGAACACTGACCTCCCAAGCGCAGAGCCGAAATGTTTTTCCAAATTTTCGTAGGAAATCAAGTTCTTCTCACTAATGGAAGGGATATATTGATACACAATGATGAATGAGAGGAAAATAGGATGAGTTTGCAGATTTTTAGTTTATATGGGAAAATTAATTTCCCTTTTGAAAAGAAATGGGACCCACAAACCTTAGAAAAACTAATTTTTTTACTTTTGAAAATAGAGTCACCTTACAAGGCTGAAGCCTGGGTTGCATGTTCACTTTGTGAGCACTGGAACTTCTTCTTCTAGAGCCTTTCAAACTGAAATCATGATGAACTTGTGAAAACTCAACAAGTTAATGTCATATAGTTTTTTATCATGCTTTATTCACTACTAGTTTTACAAATGATAATGATGGAACTTGGAAACCCTAATGACCTAATGAAAAACTTGAAACTAAATGGAATGATGATGATGACTGATATGAAGATAACTTTCTTTCATTATGACACCTTCATGTAAATGAGATAGGTGACAAGCATAAGTGACTTTTCAAAAACATTGAACTCATTCCTAGACCAACTAAACAGTGACCAAATTTTACTATGTAAACCTAGTGACATGGTAAAATTTTATTTTGAGACTCCTTACAAGCTTAGTAAAGGAACATTTGATCACTGGACAAAACTAACACTAACACCTTTGTCACTATAAATTTTCATTGCAAATAATAACATGCTTTCTTGTCACTTCACTTGGCCTGCATAGTTGTCACCATTCTAACTAATGTGGATTTCTTCTTCCCTTATAGGACTCCTGGTTCCCCATTGTTATCCACACACTCAATGGTTTCTTCATAAAAATCCACCATGGTCCTATGAAGGTATAGCCAATCCATACCCAATAGCATAATCTATGACCCCAACCAAACTATGTTCAAATGCCCTGTTGTAGACATGCCATTTAGCTCAAATGCTTAAGGTATTACCCAGTGATGAACTCTTTTCCTTGTACCTCTAGCCAAGTGCATTAACTAAGATTCTGCATGCACTTCTTGATTCAAACCACACTTATCGACCAAATCTTGACTAACATAGCTATAATTATATCCAGGGTCAATCGAAATATCAACAAGTCAATCACAAAGCTTACCGTCCATTTCAATGATAGATGTCTGATGGTCTACCTGTCTATTGTCCAGTGCTCCATAGATACAAGGAATGCTCTACCCAACAGTCTTTGCCTCTTGTGCACTATAGATCTAAGGCCTACCACCTTGATTTTGTGGAAAATCTCTTTTAAGGTGTTCCTTACCACATGTCCAACACTCCAAGCATCTAGTATCATTTCCTCTATGTTTTTGTTATGATCCATGTCCCTATCTAGCTGCATTAAATTTCTTTTATGGTGCCATGTTTTATTTCTCTTATGAATTCTAATGCCCTCTTATTTTTAGTATACATTTACCTTTACCTTTATCTTTTCCTTTCCATCCTTGCTGAGACTGATTTTTACGCTTCAACTTCTCATAGAAATGCTTCAATTTCGCAACAAATTCCAAGATTCATCATATTGAATCTGATCTCTAAATGATAATGGAAATCCACTCACAAATCATTGAACTTTATCCTTCTCACCCTGAAGATGTGGTACATACCTCAATAGCTCCAGGAACTTGGTCGTTTACTCTTCCTCTATCATCGATGACATCTTTAGATCATAGAGTTTTTTTGCCTTACCATCGTACTACCTTTCTGACAAGTACTTCTTCCTAAACATATTCTTGAACTCATGCCAACTCATTTTCTATGTCCTAATGTCTCTCACCCACTTCACATCTTCCCACCAAATATCCACTTTACCTTTCAGGTAGAAGATAGCAATTTTTGCCTTCAATTTTTCTGTGTATTCATGGAACTTAAAGAACTTTTTCATCCCAAGTATTTAAGCCTCTACATCTTCTATTTTCTTCAGGTATCCATCAAAATTAGCTGGATTTTCTTTCTTAAATTCATCTAGAAAGTCTCCCCATCACTCCTCCTGTAATGATGATAACAATGACGATCATAATTCCTATCAAAACTAGAACTAGAATAATACATGTATCCATCTCCTCTCCTATCTATAGTATCCAGCAATCTACCATCTCTAACAATGTCATCTCTATTTGACCTATGACCACCATGATACCTACTCCCATATGCCACATTAGCCTTTTCCTCCTTCCCAAGGCTGATCTGAAGTGGCCCCTATTGCTGCAATTCTAACAAACTATGAAGAAGTATTGCATTAACGTCTTCTTGTTTCTCTTGTGCCTACATGATTTTGCCATCATCCACCTTAAAACTCCTTATTTATTTCTTCAAGATTCTCAATGTGTCTACTAAATTAGAAGAGTTCCCAAACCAACATTTTTCATTTGATTCATATGGAGAATATTTGTAGTCTACCATATTGCTAGCTATTTTGATCTCTTTCCTGGAAGGCATACTATGTCAGCTAAACCAAATAATAATTAACCAACTTACCTTAGCAAAATTCGAGGAGGATGTCTCAGCTACAAGATGATTCAAATCAATTTAATACATGTATCGATATAATCATGACATCACATATACATATAATACATAAGAACACCATCCGTTCTAGCTAGAGTCCAGTCATCAATGCATGACCATATCAACTACACATACCATGGCCTCATTCATGACAACAACAACCATATCAATGTATACGGAAAATACGTAAGCATAAACAACATGTAACCAATCATACACCCATGATGATACACTTCACAACAATAACATGCTCTTTCACATGGCGAAATCAGTCCAACCATGAAACACACCATGCATATGCAACAAGCATATAGACCACAGGACGATTAACACACATGCAATCGACATGAATGCATGACCAACCCACACTCCGAACCAGTCCAAGGGGTGAACCATGATTTGATACCACTATATGGCATCATATATCACACAAAGATACCGGAAACCAAAAACCACCCAAAGAGAGCATAACCTACTATGATACCACTCTGCAACACCCTCATCCCACACCTACCCAAGTAACCTACCAACCAGGGTAAACATCCAATGAGATGCCACTATGATGGGATTCAACCTCCTAAGTCACCTTACGAAATTGGAATCAATATAAAAGAATGATATAAACCTTCCACATCAACAGCAAAACTCCTGGGAGCCAACTCAATCACTCAGGTAAGCAACCCCTAGGTCCCACTACATTTTTAGACTATTAAACCCCCAGACGCTCCATTGACATGGACAAGCATGTGGCCAAGAGGCTCCAGATGCTCCCATAACATGGGTATGCAGGAATTTGGGGAATTTTCTCCTCAAATGTATGCCTGCAACTCTGAGATTTTTTCCACTTTTGCAAGCCCAGAGCCCAGGTAATTTCCCATAGCTCAATGACACTTTTAGAACTGAAATATAACCACAAAATAATGATACAATGTAATTTTGTGAACAAGAACTTGACTATACTCCTACTAGCCATGACAATAATTTCATAAAACATGTCTCAAATATGTAATCTGCAAGTTTAAGCAATAGATCTAAGCATAAGGGTCTCATACTTATCTGAGAATCACTATGAAGAATTGTTCCCTTATATCATTAGCTGCATTATCATCTATTAGGTCATAGATATATTGTTCATTCATTTACAAATCAAAACATGAAGGGATCCATACATCATCACTGTCATTATACACGCTTATAACCAACATAATTACAACATAAATATCAAGGATAAATCGGCCATATAATCCACATATAAACTAGTACATTTACACATAAGATGCCAAGGAAAGAATCTCTTATTAACGAATGAAAAATCAAACTAGAGATCACACTACCAGATTCTACCTGACCATAGAATGGCTGAGCCAATTCTATCCTTAGTTATTCACCCCCATGCCATAATCCAAGCATGAATGTGGGACTCAACCAAAAGAACGAACTAGGGCATCCTAAGCCTAAAACACCTCATGCTTATCCATATAAACCAGGCTTTACTGCAATCCACATCGAATCACTACGCCAAAACAAGAATGGATGTCACTGTATTTCTCTACCTATAGCGTGACGAACTTTCTTATCTCCTAGTCTCTCACGCTTTACCAAAATCCAGAGTCCGATCTAGGGATCACTAGGATCTAAACCAAGACTCCACCCTCTAGTCTTTAACATATATCATGTCATTTACCAGCAAGTATTTCTAGGCCTAATAAAGGGAAACCACCTCTATGATTTACCATATATCTCGCCATTATCTAGTTGATGATTTCTAGGCCCACCAAGGCACACCATACTTTCCTTTATCATAATCCATAGTCTAGTTCAAGGTCACCACAACAGTGCCTTTACCGCAATCCACAATCTGGTCCGGGGATCAATAGGTCATGTGTTCTTTCTCTAGGAGATCAACCCGACTCAACCTCAAATCCATCTAGCAATCCAAATCAACCAAAACATGAGAAACCAATCACACCATGGTTATCTGGAAATGGCAAGGCTAGGCTGAAAAAACTGTCAGACTTGGAAAACCCCATGTTATAATAGCACAGAACATGCAATACCATGCATGCTAAATCTAGCAAGGAAAGCACACATGCAAATCAATACCCGCAAAGAATCCTTCTATATATGTTCGGTCTTTCTCCTCATTACTTTCTCCTTCCTCCCTCTTGACTTCTCTACCTTTCATGATCTAATGCCAAAGTTCTACATTAAAACTCGAAGTGTCCAAGCGTGAGAAAGAGAGAGAGAATAATGGGAGAGCTCCATAATTGAACTGACAAAAAGGTGCCAACGGATACTCATAAGGATTTTTGTCAATCGGGCCTCTATTTACTTCATTTTCCATTATTTTCCTTCATTTTCCTCCTCACATGCAACCTATGACCTTTCACCTTCCCTTTCTCGTAATTTTCATTATTTTCATAAATAAATATCCAAAAATGACATTTTTCCTTTCCAAAGCCTTTTCCATTTCCTTTTCCAATTTCCTTTAGCCATAATAACTGAAATGAACACCCACTTAAGATGTTTTTCCCAACATTCATCTTGGAATAAGTGTTCCACCAATTGTGGTTACTATTTTTCCTTTATTAACTTTTATTACATGGAATTTTCACTTAGGATGTTACAATAAACCACTCTCAAATTTGTTGATATAGTTGATAAACCATCTGTAATTAATATTGCATGTAGTGGCCATGGTTTCCAAGAATATTGGAGGAAATGACCAGGTTTTATGAAGTTTTTTTTTAAACGAATTTGAACAAGGGCTAAAATTCTTGTAGCAAATGTTTAATATTTTCATGTCTATAAATATTTGTGGTTATTAATAATAAATATTTCTTTTACTTATAAATATTTCCTGGATTAAAAAAAAAAACTCCATTATGAAGGGGAAATATCCGCTTTTGGCTTTTCTGGTTATGAAACTATCACAACTCAAGATAGATGTCATGAATGGAAGTTGACATACAAATAAAATTATGGCACATAAAAGGAATATAAATATAAGAAAGGTTCAAGTGGGAGGTAAATCCTAGAAAAAAATATAATGATGACAGAAGGAAGAAGAGAAGAACACTGAGGATGATGTTATTTTTAAAGGCGAGGGATATAATATCCATAGAACCTACATATTAACAATTGGATTTGATGATTTGAATAATATGGAAATATTATCATATTAATATGTCTAATATGCTCCGAAACGGTAGACATCAAGAATTAGTTGTGATTTTTGGTACAGTTGGTAACTAAAGGATCACTCATTGATTCAAGAAATATATGGGATGCCCACGCTTATGGAAGGGAGGAGTGTGATATCACTCCCATATGCCTCACATTGTCTATTTCATCCATTATTTTTTGGTTCATTATGCAGTCATGCCACTGACCATCATTGGTATGCATTTTGGCCTTGGATTTGCTATTTTAGAAGTGCGTGGGAAATCATGGAAAAATCACACATGAAGGATCTAATGGAGTTGTTAATATTCTTGGGAAAAGCACAGTGGATTTCACTCTATATGCGAGATATCGGATAGTGAATAAAGAGAGTGGTTGGGCTCTATTATTTTGGTTCTTTGAAGCTACTCAAAATGCATCACAAAATCCTCTTCTTCTCTAGAACACTAGAGGATGAGGTTGTTCTTTAGTTTGAGGAATAGTAGCATTAGAATTGGGGCAATTTTTGGTAGAGAATAATGCATCACAATCTTTTTCAAATGAGTATTCTTAGAATACTAAAGTAGCAATGTAGGTTGCTTATGAAGAATAACCAATTTGTTTTTCCTTATAGCCTGTCAGGCATAGATCCCAATCTTACTTCCCTTGTCATCATGATAAGAGGCAGAGTGGAGGAGTACATGTCTATGTATTGGCATTAAAAGTGTTGGGTCTGTGTGAAGCTCTTGGAAAAGAGCTTCACCTTAGCAGATATTATTACTATCCCAAGATTGTTTCAAGCAGCCGAATGCTAAGGGATTTGTCAACCATCATGGTCAAATAATCATATATTGATCTAGATAGAACTGAACATTATGGTACACATATTCTAACATTGTCATGGTGAATTATTATATGGCATGCACACTCTATGCTCTATGTTAATGGTTATTCACATGTTATTTGTAGGTTGATAGTATAAATATAAATGTGATATTGTATTTGGAAATAATTCCACATTAGGTAAAGACAATAGTGAATTTATAATCGTTTTTACATTTATAAATAAACATCAACCTCTAATAATGTGGTTTCAATTTTATAACTATAATGCATTTACTTAATGTGTTTGAAAAGTGGATAAGTAGACATTCTTTATTATTGTAGGAATTGGTATAATACATTTCAATTAAAGAAAATGAGAATAGCCATATTTTATATTAGAATCCTATCTTATTGCATGAATAATAACAAGAATGATTTTGTATTAAAAGGAACAAGTAGATTGGTACCCATGGAATTACAACAAGAAGAGTAACTAGGAATCAATACCATGGCCTTGTGAATTTATACTTATTCCTTTTCATTTTGTTAGCTACAATAATAATAAGTGTTACAATAATAATTATGGTATTACATGTGAGAAATGCAATAATACTAACAATTTTGTATTTGATAGTGCATTTATGAATATAAAGGTTAGTTGGGCTTATGATCTTTAGTTTATTTATACATGTGTAAGAATTTTCTTATGAAAATATATATAATGTGTAGAATATTATTAGTCATAATGACATAAAAATGATATCTAATATAGATTGAGTTTTTGAGATTGAGTGATTTCAACTCTCACATTATATTTATATAAAAAATACACAAGCTTTTGGGTTTCGAAAATTTTATTTTTCAGGGATTACAGGTAATCATGACATTAGAGTGTTTGGTAAAATTATTGTTTATAGGGAATAATTACGACTTTTGCAAAAAACTAAGTGATCGTTTCTAAATTGATCTCTTTTTCAGTGATCAAATGAGGGATTGTAACTAATAGTATTACATGCAATGTAGTCATTATATCTAACTATTATACATTCAGAGTGAAATTTCTTCGAATGTTAGTTTACAATAGGAAACTTGGTTGATGGAAAAATACTACTAACTTGTGATGGTTTGAAAAGGGTGATGCCTAATGGGGAAGATGGTTACTATTCTAAATAATCATGCCATGAGAATACTGTGATATAAGAACTGTTGGGAAATGTGTTTGAGAAACATGACAAAATGTCTAATGTATGGGCCTCATGTCAATAATTCTTAAAATAAGAATTGTGTTTATTTAGTAAAATATTGACAATGCACAAGGGATGGTATCCCTTGTTTCCATTTAGTGAAGGATGAACTACCTCTCAAAATGTTTAATAAAATATATTTTTGTTGGTTTTTCCATTTGGGATTTCTAGTGTAATATCGATATCCATTTGTCTGTTTTCCTAATTATTTATCTTTATGGTATTGTCACCCTTCGATTACGTTCGAAATTATATCATTTGTCTTATTTTTAATAGGCCCTCATTAATTAAACAATGTTATTGATGCAAAACTGCAACTAAATGCATTATGTTAACAAGTTGCACTAATGATTTTTAATTTACACAAATAACTATTCCATTTCTATGGTTTATTGACTTAATGATAGTGATTATATCAATCAATGATTAGATTAAGAGTAGGTGATAAGTTATTCATGGGATGCTAGATGCTAGTAAAACCTGTAAAAAAAAATAGTTGTGTGTATTTTGAGTGAGGTATAAAGAGGGATATTACATAAGGTCTAACATTGGCATATGTGAGGGATAACCTTGAAGAAACATAATATAATAATAATAATAACAATAACAATAATATTAATATTAGTAGTATTACTTTCTCTCTTCTAAAATTAAAGAATACTCTTATTCCAACATTCCCTATTATATGACCATCATAAGGTTATTTGTGTAATAGGTTCATTGATAAGATTTTTGTTGTTTACATTTATATCACAACCTCACCCAAGCTTTGTTTCATCATCTATATGATAACCTCATAGAAAGGCTTTCTATTTCCATCTATATAAACATCTCACAAATAATCTCAGTGTTTTCCATATTACTGGAAGAAAATAGAGGTCATAGTGTTGGTTATTTCTATACTCTTGCAAAATGCACCCCGCATGACTCCCATGAATTTTCCTAACTAAAAAAATACCATGGGAGTTGGATGGACCTCTTGAAAGAAAGAAACTTGAATGCCTTTATCATGACCAAAAATATCAAACGCCTTTCCCCATACAATGGGTTCAAGATTTTAATTTGATTATCCACGCTATTGACTAGATTTTGATTTCATTTGTCTCTCTACCAGTTTCGTTTTTCTAAAGTGCCAACAGACTTTCTTAAATATCTAGATTGCATCTGCCTTTCATGCCTCCATATTTATACCTAGATGTATATTTCAATATATAAATCACGAGTTCATTGATTGAGTGAGAGAATAATGAATGACATAGTGCCTATTTTATTTATCATCTATTATATTATCATCCCTTAATTTTCTTCCCCAATCACATGTAGAGAAAATTTTGAAAATTAAAAACTAAATGTTGGCCAATACAAACAGATTTCTTGTTGTTTCATGCCTCTCCTTCGAGCCTTTGAATGAGGTGTTCAATGGCCTAATACATATCTAGATAAATTCCTTTGATTTGTTAGAGGGTACACATTTCAAACACTGTTTTTCTTCATAGGGTGTGCCATACCTAAAGAAATTTATAGAAAATACTTTGTTGGGGTATCATGCAATAGACTATCAAAGAGTGCCCCCCTCTTTATGAGGGCCTCATGTTCTACCTTCATGGAGGTGATGATTCTAAGCATCCTATGCCAAATTCTAAGTGTGAAAATTTGATCGAACGTATCTATTAGGTCTCAAACCACATACATGAATTTCTTCCCAAAGAATGAAACCTAAATTAGGTTTCCAACTAAAGGAAACCCTTATTCCTTGGAGGTAGAAACCTCTTCAGATACCTTATATTCAAAGATAAAACTATCAGATAAATAATTGGTATCCCAACACGCAAAAGATGATGGTAACTTTCATGGGTATGTACAAGCTCAAGCCACATTTCCTTGATGCCAACCTCCAAGATATTAGAACATCTAACTACAATAGATGAGTTAAATTTATATTTTAGAAGTGGAGTAAATAGGGAATTTTCATTATATGAAATGTAATAGATTGTAGTGCTCTTCTAATAAAATATGTCCAACCTCAACCCTATCCATGGATTATCCGTCATCATTTTCTCATCAAACACTTGCGAGATTGTCTTCGTCAAATGCATGTGATGTCTAAAATATTCTAGTCCATGATGGAGAACCCATATCGATGAGGGTTTAGAAGAAAAGGGTTGCAAAGTTCTAGAATATGTGGCCAATGACATGTTTCTTTTTAATGGTCAAATACATATGCTTTTGGATGCCCCTCGCACCATAGGGGAGTCAATTTTGTAAGATAGTTTTATTTCTATGGTGATAATGTGGGATTCAGAGGGGAGAGGACAATCGTGTGGTTTAGCTATTTATATCATGTAAAATATTAATTTGTTTATTGAATAGAATAATTCGAAAATGAGATACTTTGTAATTAACTTATTTATATTAAATTTAAATTATTATAGATGATGGTGGTGATGATGATGATAATGTCCATTAAGACCAATATGATTTATCTGACTTTAAGAATGTAAGAGATTAATTGAGATTCTTTAATATTTCATTTCTATGATAAGAAAAGAAGGGAGAGCAGTGTACTTAGATCACCATATATTTGTAGACTTACCAAGTCATGAAAGTTGGTAGCCTGGAAAATATTTTTAAAATTAGAATAGATGTGGGTAAGATCTGGGAAATCCAAGAGAAAGTTCTTTTCATATTCAACCCTTTTAGTATCACAAAGGTGATAAAATATTTCATCCCAATCTATTCAGGGAACTCACCAAATTTCACTTTCAAGCTCATCAGAATTTGTTCTTTTACTGGCAATATTCATTTTCTTCTTAGCACTCATTAAGTCAGAAATATATTATTGGTTATCAAGATTGGGGTTAATTACCTCCCTATAGTATCTTGGCTTCCTCTTTCCCTCTATCTCGTTATTATTCCACAACTTATCCTTAAATTTGGAAGTAATAATATTTTTAATACTATCTTTATTCTCTAAGATGATCTCCTCCTTTACCCTTTAATGGTCTGGCCAAGTATGAGCATCCTTATGCCAACCTCGCTTGAGTTAAGTGGGGGTTTTGGCTAGAGCTAGATGCAATTTTGGGGAATATCTTGGCTTCTATGTTGTATAGATTGTTATGCTTGAGTTGCCTAATCATAGTCATGTTTACAATGTGGGAAAAGCTAACTTAATAGAAGAGGATAGGTTAGGGATTATTTCCTTTAGTCTTGAGGTTTTAGGCTGTAAATTTCTTTTGGATTGGATTAATATTCATCCACAATTCTCTAGATATGTTGCATCCCTAAACCTCCCAACCATATAAAATGACAGCGATGACAAGAGTCTCAATGAGGAACATTTTTTACTCCATACCCAAAAGTCTATTAACTTACAATTTTTTCAAGCCCACAATAATTCTTTTCTCAACACTACAATTCGAGCTGAGCTGATAATAAATGTTCATTCCCTAATACTTGTATGAAAAAACTTTCTCCAAGTAGTTATTATCCTAAATGAAATTACCATAACAGTGTTTTTGGATTTAACTATCGCAAACTTAATAGTTTTGGTATTAACAATCATAGGCATTCTCGAACAGTAATCTTGAACAATTCTAAGTTACGATTCTAAGTTGCTTGTCGATATCATCGTTACTCCTAACTAGAAGAGTAATAGTATCAATATAAAGGAAAAAAATAATTACTATACTAATGACATGACATTGAAGTCATCATATCATGTAGATTCCAAATATTCTTACTATTATTAATTAACATTATATTTCCAACATTTTTTTAGTGCAAACAACGGGTTGGAAAGAATTACGTTAGCATACAACCTTGTTTATAATGAGCGTATAATACAATCTTGTTTATAATGAGCTTATAATAAGCTTTAAATGCACTCTTGCATTTTTTAAAAATCATTAAAAAAAATTAGTTTTGATTTTATGGGATTTTTGGTTTTGGTTATTCAATTTTATAAATTAAATGATTCATAAATATATAAAAAACAATTATAATCTACATCAAAATTCTTATTTGATAATAGATATCATATTAAAAAAGAATTATAAATAAATATTACAAGTTATATTAATTAATGATTGGTGAAAGTCAATATTTATTAAAGAATTTATTTACCAAATAAAATATAACAAAATAATATCATAAAATTAACTAAATTATTACTATTATTATATTAGTTATTAGCTTACTTTCATCTTAAATCCAAATCTATTATTATTGTTATTAGTTACTAGTCTAGAACTATTTTAAATCAAAATCTATTAAGTGTCTAGAGGAGAAGTGGAAAGTTAATATGGATTAACTTCTTACTCTTGCTTTTAGAATAAGCTTCAAACTTATATATAATTATTATTTTTTTAAATTTTAAGGTTGGAATCAACATGGCATTACCAACACATCTAGACACAGTGATATAAATTAAATGACTAATAAAAATTGATATGTATCAAACCCTTATCTCATAATACATCTCACATTGCAAAAATTATACATAAATAAATTATACTTAATATTAATATATATAGAGGGGTTTTTCACAATACCATGCGCCAATAAAATTGCCTCATACCAGAACTCCTATTGACAATTTTAAATTAAAAACAGAATAAAGGTACTACTAGAAATACTTTAGCATATTTCATAGAGGTTAAATCTCCACCAATCAAATACTAATTATTGATAATTAAATTAAAATTCCGAAAATAATATTTTAAAATAAACATATCTATTAATAATTATTGATAATTGAATTAAAATTTTGAAAATTTCATTTCAAAATAAACACATCTATCAACATAATTAACTAAACTATAACTTTATTTTAAATTATCCATATTAATCATAAAAAATTATATATATATATATATATATATATATATATAAATAATATTTTAAATATCACATTTTTGTAATAGGTATATCTATTAACCTAATAAAAAATATTAAACAAATGTATTTCTTTTTTATTAAACAACTGTATTTCACCAACCTGATAAAAACATATATGGCAAATTTATTTCACGGGTTAATTGGATTGTGGTTACAGAATGAGCCTTTTTTGCTTTTTTGTCTACACCTAATTTATCATAAAAAATATTAAACAAATTTATTTCACCATCCTAATAAAAACATATTTGGCAAATTTATTTCACGGATTAATTGGATTATGGTTCCGGAATGAGCCTTCATTTCATTTTTTTGTGTACACCTAATTGAATTTGATACAGAAAACGACAAATGCGGTTGCCTCAATAGTTCCACACTCAGTCAGTTTTGATGGCTAGACCTAATTTCAAATTCCAACTTTCAGAACTGCCGGAATTTCCGTGAGTTATAATGATCTAAGTTCATAGTTTAGTAGGTTTTAAAATATATGTTTTAAAGTTCCAGAATGTTCTCTATATTCTATCGGTTATACAGAATGAGGTTGGAGTAAAATTCTATCTATTCTGACCTTGAAATATCGTGGAGCATACTTTTAAAATGTGATAGCGTAAGTGCGCCGTATGCACGTCCATACGTTCTGTAACGGCCTCAGCTGAATTTGACTTTCAATTGCGTGCATATGTCGAATTGCCATTCTACGTTTAATCGTGCGCTTTCTTCATCTTCAAATTACGTTCTCTGCACGACATTCATGACATTATAAATGCAATGGCTCCCCTCCTATCCACACAAACACGGCGCTTGTAAAAGCTACAATCGCCGCTTGTCGTGTATACTTCATTCAAAAATAAGACCTGCTATGTGGGACATACTTGACACAGAGACAGCGAAGACTGCGCATTGAGCTTTCAAGCTAATGATATTGATGGACGGCCAATCGCCAAAACAGCAACAGAAAGCTCCTAAGCCATTGCCTGCAAGGGTAACCTGCCTTTGCCTTTCTTTTTGTTCCATCTCAGAAAGGTTGCGCTGGTTCTTTCTCCCGATATATTTGTTTACCTTAAACTATAGGAAAATCATATTGAATAGGTGAATGGTTTTACAAATTTATGTTAGCTGGCTTTTTATATGGTTGGAAAACATGTGTTATTCTCTCCAGCCAGACAACATCTGAATTTTGATATATTTATTTATTTTATAGTGTAGGAAAATCATATTTTTTATGGTTGGAAAAAATGTGTTAATCACACAAGTGATGAGATGAATTTTAATATATTTATTTATTTTATATGGTATGAAAATCAAATTAAATAAGTGAATGCAGCCGGTAGTCCCTGCCGGGGTCTACTAGAAGGTCTACGTTGCAAATGGCATACCCGCCGAAATTTTTTCGAAATTATTTTTAAATGATTTGTATTACTCTTAGTAAAATACTGAAATCGTAAGAGTAATTTTTTATTTTGTAATAAAAAGATGTCGGTCGAAATTGTTTTCAAATTATTTTTGCAGATTTGTTTTTAAACTAATTGTATTGGTCTGAGTACAATGCTGAAATCCTAAGGGAAGTAATTTTTTTTATTTTTTAATAACTATGTCTTGTTTATTGTTGGCAAAGCAGTGGTGGTATAAGCATGAATGATAAATCCAATATAGTTATTGAAGACATTGAACTTTGTTGGTCATTATGAAATACACGATGTAATTACTGAATTAATTGTTCATTCTCAAATACATGATATAAGACAATGAAATTGTTATTCATAATTAGTTCATTCTGAAATACATGATATAAGACGTTGAACTTGTTATTCATCACTGGTTCATTCTAGAATACATGATATAAGATGTTGCACTGGATATTCATAATGAAAGACATAAAAATAGATGGTTTTATGGTAATAAAAAAACTAACATTCACTAATGTGATTTTATTATTATAATATTTCCTTGTAGTTTAGGCCTATTACTCAATAACTTAAATTTTTCGAAATCCCTATAACATGGTTTTCACATAAGAGGGTGTGAAATGTTACGAGTAAAAAAATATTGTAGGTATATTCAAATAAGTATATGGGAATAGTTTACTTTCATTA
>APFE030955499.1:38177-67854 GCA_000404065.3 Pinus taeda | reverse complement strand
TCATTATATTAAATAAACTAATTATAATAACAAAATTTTAATAGATTTATAAAAGATTAGGGTTAAGAATTGCTATAAAGATATTATATATTTATAAAGTAGTTAAGAGTGTATTTAATAATTTTAAATATATAAATAAATTTTTAATATTGTAAAAAATGAATAAAGATAAAGAATTAAGAAATTGTTATAAAATATGATTTATGTAAAAAGAAAAAGAAAATGTTAAGAGTATATTTATGATAATTATGCTAAACAAAATAAATCATAATATAAGAAAATTTTAAATAGTAATAAAGAGATAGGGAACTATAAATAGTAAAATGCAGCATAAGAACTATAAATATCGAAATATTAGCTCCTTGCTAATATTAGTCATATGTTAAGACATTTATCTACAATATATTAAATGTGAAATGAATCATAATTTTTTCTCACCTAATATTAATAAAGTATGATATTGACTCATAATATTTTAAACAAGCTTATTTATAATTAAAAATAATATTAATAAAATATAATATTTACGAATAATATTTTAAATAATTTTATTTATTAAATAAATATAATAAAATGATGAATAATCTCCACTATTAAAGATTTTCTAACAAGTTCCTTTAAATGTAGATATCTAACTATTGCTTTATAATTAATAATATTAATTTAAAAAATGTAATTTTCTTAACTTTATGTAACAACTAAATTTATATACTCGTCATAATTTATCATAAAAGAATTAAAACAAATAAACAAATGTTGTGCCATGCAGAACCATCCTTTGCGAACGAAAGTCATTAGCTATTTGATGAGAAAGCTTCATGCGCTACACGTGAATTTATTCATGCGCTACACGCGAATTTATATTCTAAAACACACCATGCGATTTTATATTCTAAAACACTAGTGCTCTAACCTCACGTTTGCTAACGTTGTCCACGTTTCAAATACCACTATGAATATTCAAATAATTAAAAGAAAAAATCTAACAGATCCTGAATCAACAACCTTTTATAACAGATTATTTAAGCAGATATATAGAAATGAATCTCTATTTTCATTCATAAACTCACTTCTTTGTTTATCTTCTGTCTATTACATTGGGTTGGAGAGAATGAGCTTCTCCATTATCACCCTTATTATTTCTACTTCGCTTCGCTCATAAACTCACTTCGTTGTTTATCTTCTGTCTGTTAGATTGGGTTGGAGAGAATGCGCTTCTCCATTATCACCCTTATTATTTCTACTTTGCTTCTGGTTGCCTATTTTGCTGCCGTCTCCCACTTGATATTCATGTATAACAACCCTTCGGATATATCTTACCGCATATTGAATTTTAATGGACTGGCAAAAGCGATCATATATACCGCAGAGTTTTCCCCAGTGAGTATGAGAATTTCGTTTGTACCCGACGTAAGCAATGGCAGCCGCTGCAGAGACCCCCACCGATACCAGCGCCACCATCACCTGCACACAATTATGAAATTCAATTCGAGATTTGAACAACATTTATAACGCAGCTTTCATACCTTCATAGCAAAGAAGAAGAAAAAGGCATTACCAAATTGGTGACGGAGAGAAGAAAGGCTGACAGTGTAGAGGAAGAAAATTTGCCGGTTACGGAGAAGATGAATGAAAACAGCGTGTACCCACAGGCAATTGCATTCGCCACTACAAAGAACCTGCAAAACAACATATCATAGGGAAGATCTCAACTTGTGACCCCGCCTTCCCTTGTGTTGGGTTTTATGATAAAAAGATGTTCTAATAAAGGTACAAAACACAATATATAAGTCAATGTAAGAGCCTATTGCTGTAAATTCCGAGAATGTGAGTTATGGATGATCCTAACAAATAGAGTTTTTCGCAATTAAAAAATCCGTTAAACACCATCTACAAATCCCAAAATTAAAATGGAAATGGAACTAATATATTCAACTTAAGGAACTAACTATGGAAGACGAGTGGCTGAAGTTCGACGGGACGAAGAAATGGCATGAACAAAAACAACTACTGTAATGGTGGAACTGTTGTAATCGTGGAAAGTAATATTAGGTTATTGTAAAATAGAACTTACAAATTGTAAAAGTGAACCTCCGCTCGACGTTCTCTGCTCCTCTGCTCCTCAAACTAGCTGCTCCATACTCTCTGCTTTGAACTTGTTCCGGAGAATTAGCTCTGAACTTATTCCGGAGAATTAGCTGCTCGACACTCTCTGCTCTGAACTTACTCCGGAATCCCTCATAATAGTCCCTCATAATTTATCATAGTTAGCTATAATTAGATGTGGGCAACCATGGTCTTCCATAGTTAACTTTATGTTGACCATAATAAACTCTCTCCAACCATAACTTGAACATATTTAACAATAATTAACCATTGCATGTTAAACATCTCCAACTAAATTTGTTGTCAACCAACACAACTACATTAATAAAATAGTTAAAATAAACAGCTAAAAATGGAAATTTCAACATCCCTATAGTATATATAAATCCATCCATTCAAATGGCAAAGCTAGCGTTAATAGATTGCAAAATTGATATTAAAAAGCAACCATGAATTAGATCACTTGTTCCGGCTTAGAAATGAACATTTGTGTAATTTCAAATCTTTAACAATGGGAAACATTGATGTATTTAGAGTTGTCTATGCTTGCAATTTCAGATTCTCACATACAGGACAACATCGATGAATAATGTTCAAGAAAGGCGCCTGCACAACGTCACTCCATCGGCAATTGGGATCTGAGCAATCTCGATGTGAGGGTCTGCAGCAAGGGCCCTGTTTAGTTCCAACATATGCTCTTTATCTTCCCCATAATTCATGCCTTCGCTCATGGCGACTTTTGGAGGAAGCGCAATGGATCCTTGCCACAGAGTATTGTCATATGCAATCAATCCTCCGACCTTCACCAGATCTATCAGCCGCATGTGGTAATTCAGATAGTTGCCTTTGTCAGCATCTACAAATGCGAAATCAAACGATCCGTGCATCTCCTCCTGCACAATACCCATTTCATCAATTTATCAAGCGTTAATCCACCATCCCCGAAATTTTAAGCTCTCCCCCCTACATTTTAATTACATTCTTAAGCATTTCATCCAGCAGTGGTAGAGTAGGGACTTCTCTGAAATCAATTTTGTGGGAAACTCCAGCTTTCTCAATGATAGCTAGCCCCATATCATAATTCGCTCTGTTAATGTACATCGCTATTATCTTCCATGCCATGCCATCCTTCATTAATTAATTGGCCCAGATACAAACGTTAAATTCCCCTGTTTGGGAAGATCTATGAATGTGAATATAAATGTACCTTTCCATCAGACGGTAAGGCAAGGGCTGTGTTGAGAAGTGAGTAACCAGTGTACACCCAAATCTTGATGGTGTTCTTGGCGTTCATCAGCTTCAACAGGAGGCCCAGAAATTGACCTTCATCTGGAGGAATAGCCATGCCGTGCCTGTCATACCAAACAATCCACAGTGGCTTCACACCATGAAAAGTAAAACAGGTTTTGCCAGCACAACACCCATTTGTATCTAGATTCAAGGAATTTAGAGCCACAAGGAGTAAGATGGATAGGTGGGGCTTACCAGGGATGTTTGATAGTCAATTCCCGGAGCTCCTTCAAGGGTTCTAGCTCACGAGGGTACACGCTGGTTTCCAATATATACTGCAATATTCACATTATTAGCCATTCCCACATGACAAGTGCATGAATACAATCCACTAATAGACAAACATTAAATTTATCCATTAATGGTTCTCCTAAATTTATGTAGCCCAGTTAAGGTGAGATTAACCTCATAAAAGGCATCGCTCTGCAACAAACTTTTGTATTCTATTTTCTGATGCTTCGTAACCTTACTCTGCTGCTGTCCTTAGAGTTTAGTCCACCTTCACGTTTGCTGCAGCTGGATGTTATATCCTTACAGCTGCAACACAGCTGAAAACATATATAATAACAAATAAAACTACAAAAAATTAAACCCAATAAAACAATCCCGTCGGACTTCCCCAATCAGCTCTATGCAATTGGCCTGCAACATAGATATTCAGTCAGACAATGATCCAATCACCTCGAATATTCAACCATCCAAACTAATCTAAATGAAAATGCATACAGGTGGTCTAGCTGGAAGTTACGAGGAGATCAAATTTATATTAGCACCAAAACCCTAACCCCATATCTACCCAGTGGATACGAATGAACCTGGTGCAAGTTCTATTTGATTTTTATTGTACAGAAACACGCTTCATAGCGCAGACCCTTACCCAAATGACAACTGTAACTTACTGTACAGAGCATTTCCAAAAATAAAAGAAAAAAAGGGTTAAGCCAAAATACATCCACCCTCTGTCAAAATCACTCAGACAACCTAATCGAAGAACAAAGCACTTGGCTGAATCAGATCAAATACATTAAAACGGACAAGGAATTTGTAGACCACCATGGAGGCCTCTGCATATGCAAATAGCTGGCACATGCAAGATGCATGACACTGCATGCAGGAGACGGAGAACAGGGACCAAAAACTTAGGACAAACTAAGTTGTGCTTTTGATAAAATGTTCAGCTGGGCAACATGAGGAAACTTTGGATAACAAAAAATTTTCATCTACTAAAAATTTGGATATCTTATTTTGATGCCTAACATAATGTCTTGAAAGCTGCAAAGCCCGCAATAAGACCCCCAACTTTGTTGTCCAATCAAAAATTACATAATAAATTTTATATTATTTTCTACTATGAAAACTTTGGTTAAAGTTGTGATGCACAGTGATATTTTTTTGGTCAAACAAGAGATTAATAAGCGGTTAACGCACAATCGATCGCTAAGAGTCCCAGGCAAGGACTAATAAGTGAATGGTTTTACAAATTTATGTTAATTAAATCTAATATTTTAATGGTGAGAAAATATGTATTATTTTTTTTAGGTTACTCACATCTATTGTATTTGATCAATATTTTTTAGTTTTTGGGAAATTTTGGTTAAGAATTAATGGAGACAAAGGAGCTCAAATTTCTGTCCACAAAATGATGACCAGAAAGAGGGTGAATAGGACAATGGAACATTTACTAGGATGAAATGATACTCAGAGAAATCCTTAGATTTGGGATGATCACTTACACTTCATTCAACATTCCCACAATCGTACCGAGCATTCATCGACTCAGACATCTCCATTTGAAGCATGTTACGGTTATTTACCAAAACCGTTTTTAGAATTGATCTCTGCGAAAGATATATGTGGAGAAAGAAAATAATTTCATTGAAAATATCTAATTGGAACATCAAATAGTGCAAGAACATTGTAAAAGAGCCAAGCCAAATACAAATCCATGCATGAAAAGCACCTTGTTGATCACAATTTTCATGTGGGAGCTCAATTTTATTTATATATATGCCAAGAAAGGTTGTAAGGAGAAGGTAAAAAGCTCAAACTCATATGCTACATTCTTTTCCATTAGATTTTCCTCGTTATATGCAAATATATTCTATTGTAAATGTTGAAAACTAGAGATTGTATGAGCCTCCTATGATCATGGATCAAGAGAAACGTATTCAGGTACCTTCCATAGAAGATTTTGTTCGTGAATACATGTATGAATTACAGGGAGACAGTGACTTCAAGCACGGGTGATGTCAAGTAACTTTGTGTCATGCTCAAATGTACCAATGCAAGCAAAGCATGATGGATCGAGATCAGGGAGGTAAGAGAGCTTCACCCTCACTTATTTTTTGAGTAGTACCAAACTTTTGGTAGTACAAAACTGTCCAATGGGGAGGAGTGATCTCGAGGATCCAAAAGATGCTCAAAGTTCCCTAAAATTGTGAAAAATCAAAGTTCATAGATGCAAGTTTGGTATTACAAAACCTTCCAATGGGGAGGAGTGATCTTGAGGATCCAAAAGGTGCTCAAAGTTCCCGAAAATGGTCAAAAATCAAAATTCATAGATGAAAGTGGAACCAAGCTTAATGTGTACTGCTCATCACTCTCTGATTCCAATAGAACTTGAACGGGTGAAAAAGGACAGCGTACGAAAAAGTTACATCTAGTGAAAGTTTACATCCAAATAGGCAAAAATGTCAATATTCAACAGGTCAAAGTCAATGGTCAAGGTAACTAGTAAAATTAAGGTTCTAGGCTCATTAATCTAGCTAACATGTGCCACTTCTAGATCTCAACAAATGGAGTTGTATGGTTGGTGTAATGTGGACCAATGGATTGGTACCACATGTCCCAATGAGAGGGCAACACATCGCCCAATCTAAAGAGGGCACATGGCCCTGTGGATTGAAATAAAATTTATTAAAATGCATTGGCGTGGTTTGGAGCGTGGATCTTCCAACCAACAATCTCGCGTTTTACCACAATGTTGATGGTGTTTCTCAAGAAATATAGGAGAAATGTTTTATCTAAAGTTTTTCACAACAATGTTTATGGTGTTTCTCAAGAAATATGGGAGAAATGTTCTATCTAAAGTTTTTTACCACAATGTTGATGGTGTTTCTCAAGAAATATGGGAGAAATGTTCTATCTAAAGTTTCTTTGGCACTCGTTTGGGGAAATGGATATCGCGGAGGCTACCATATCCATGATATTGGATAACGATGCCACCATACTACAAACAAGCTTTACTATATACATTGAAACCACCTAAAATTCATTCAACAAATTCCACCTATTGTGCATCGAACCCCCGACTATGGACTTTATAAGAAACATTAACAACCATTGAGCCATGATGGTTTTTTTTTACTATTAAAAAAAGGCATTCTATTTTAAGTGGTAGAAATAGAGTATTTTTGGATTTTTGAGGCCATATGGAAGCCATTTTTAGCATTTAAAAAGCATATATAGGGGTTTTTGTACCTTCCAAATGCATTGGAAGAATTATTTTGACGATTTGGAGCATGTAAATAAATGTAATTGAGCAGTTGAGCATATTAATAAAGCAATTACATTGGAAGCGCACCTGGAGATGTAGCCCAAGAGGGATGAACTTCGTTATCAACTTGTCTTCTTTTTCTTGCTTCTATTTTTAATATCCATTCTTTTCTTTTACTGAAAACTTTTCTCAAGTGTATGTGTTTTCACAATTTCGATCCATTGCGGAAGAATACATAAACTAACTTGCAACTTGTTTAATAATACCTTCATTTCTTTTTTGGATCATGTATATATATATATATTATATATATATATATATATATATATATATATATAATTTCAAAATTACTTTATTTCTTTTAGAAAGCATATATATATAATATATATATATTATATATATATATATATATATATATAGATATATATATATATATATTATAGAGATATATTTATATATATATATTATATATGCTTTCTAAAAGAAAATAAAGGAATTTGAAATTATTATATATATATATATATAATATATATTATATTATGCCAAAACTAATAATATTTAGACTATAGAGGAAGTGGGTTTCTTCTGCCCAAATATTAAAGGGCTAAAAGGGCATACAAGTTTCCAATGTTAATCCTTGACACAATATACAATACACACAATTGGACGATGAGAGAGGGACCTCACCCTATCATTGTTTAAAAGTGTGAAATTTCCATGTTTAATTTATTTTTAAACTTTTTCAATCATCAATTCAACACTTAATGTTGAAGGTGGGACCCCCTCTATTAATTTCAAACCACTAGAGGAGCGACCCCATGTAGTAATTTCTAGTTTTAGAAAAACCACGTGAAAATTTGCATATTATCAAGCCACACAATTTGAACCAAGAAACACAAGGCATTACCAATGAGAAGTGAGGATTAAGGTTGGCATGAAATTCTACCAAAGACATTCATTACCATATCATAACTTTTGATCAATTATTTTAATGTTACATGAAATAAAATATGATCCAATGTATGTTGCAATAAACTTTGATAACATTCAACAATAAATGGGTTGACTAATGCTATGGACCATTGAGATTATCTTAAATTCCAAGCACCATCGTCTATTTTAAGTTTCACCCATGGGGATGAGAGAGATAATTTTCATTAAATTACTTATATTAATCAACAAATGCCGAAAAACCTTGAGATTCAACTAATTTCAGATTTCAAGAAAAAAATTGTGTCAAATGCGATGACATAAACTATATACACCATGAATCCATTCATATAAAAGAGTGTTAGAAAAAAATGTAAGAGAGGCATTCATACATGTTTTCATCTCTCATACTTGTCATTCTCTCATAGTGCTCATAGAATGAAAGTGTATTCCCTTTAGAATGAAAACCTATGAATAACACAATCAATTGTTGATAAGGTTTTATGGCACAACCCACAGGGAATACATAGGTGAGACATATAGAGAACACATTTGGGTGTTGATCAATGTTTATGGTGCGACCCATAGAGAATACACTAGCAAGAACTATAGAGAATAGAGTTGGGTGTTGATCAGGGTTTATGGTGCGACCTGTAGAGAATATATGGGTCGAATGAATAGTATATGTGTTAGTGTCTTTGAAACAGTATGAATAGTATATGGTCGCGTGTTGTACTATATATATATATATATATATATAATATATATAACATTTATATCATATAAAATTTATTGGAACTATCCAAAAAAATTCAATATTGGCCCCATTCACAACTCCTGTCTCTATGTAGGGTCAATTAATTAAAGTGTTATTTCCAATTCCTAAATGCCAACTGAATTGAGCTTTTACTTTACCCCAAGAGCGTTGATAAAATTGAACTTGTGACCTCCCAATATCAAATTAGGGTGCTTTGATGATGGGTACTTGATCAATCAAGAATTTAACCCTCAATAAGGATAGTAAATATGAAAACAATAGTGAAAATAATCAATAATGTCATCTCCTAGAAATTTATGTTACAATTTTTCCAAATTCTTTAAGTGATTCATATTTAAGTCTGCGAACCCTCTCATACTATCAATGCATGCATCACTATTACCATCTCAAATTTCAATGCATACAAGCACAAAATAAAAATATTTCAAGATTGGGCCCATTCAAAACCCTTGAATCTCTGTGGGGTCAACTAATTAAAACATAATTTCCATTGATTCCTAAATGTTAAGTGAATTGAAATTTTTCCGGACCTCAAAAGCGTCAAGAGATTTGGACCTGTGACTTCAATTTCTTATTGTTATGACCTCATAAAAATGAATAGTTTCAAGTGTTTTAGTGAGCAATTTTTGGGGGTATTTATGAGCTTCACTAGGTTTCTCTATTGATTGACATGGGTCTACATAAAAATTCAACTTTCCAATTCTCTCAATCACATCAATTAAAGGGGCTTATTTATATAACGAAGTAGCAAGGATTCAATGAAGTGCATACAATGCTTCAAAAGGATAGTCCATAGATTGACCAATGATAGGGATACCCCCTTCAAGATGTGAAATATCATTATCAAATTCATGATACTTTTCTGCGTAAATGACTGTCTAAATAATAAAGCTAGCACTCAATGATGTTTTAATTCTTGGAATATTTGAGAACATTCAAATCTCTATATAATAGAAGCTTATCGTTTACATCATTGTAAATATGATATTCTTTGGTGGTACCTGATTACCCCAAAAAGATTCATTTTCTGCATAAATATTTCTTCTATATTCGTTAGCAATGAAGACATTACAAGCAAAAGCAAATATACCAAGATGCCTTATAGAAGGAAAGTGGCCATAGCACATTTCATAAGGAGTATTATTTCTAAAAGCATGTGAAAGAAATATATTTTTCATGTATATACACCTTGAACTATCCTAGCCTACATCCATCTTAACTCTGTATCTACCAAGCACCACCAGGGATCAAATCTCTTTTCACTCTAAAAGAGGTTTGCATCTCAAGAAATTTGATCCCTCTTGGTGCTTGGTAGATTCAGAGTCAAAATGGATATAGGTTGGTTTAATTTGCACATTTAAGTAGGCTATATTCCTATGAATACCATGGGTCAATATCGTGAGTTCTTAACACCATGGTCAATAACATGGGTCTTTTTTTTAATTATTATTTTATTTTGATAGGGTTATTTCAATTTTTCTATTTTTATTTTTACTTTTTTTCTTACTTTGATAGAGTTAAAATGTTTACATGACATTATATTAACTTTTTTATTTACTTTAGTTTTTATTTTAATTTATTAAATTTTACTTTTTATTTATAGGACATTACATTACATTAATGCATATCTTTCATATTGGGTTCGAAAGCTCTTCTTGACACAATTAGCCCAAAACATCATCTTTATATTTTTGAAAAAATTTATTAAGTGAACCATATATAAGATAGTCCTATTCCTTCTTTGAGCTACACCATTTTGTTAAGAATTTTATGGAACAGTAGTTTGATGTTGAATCTCATGTTCACAAAAATAGACTCCAAATTTGTTAGAAGTATATTCCTTTCCATTATTAGTATGAGGGGAGAAAATACGTGGTTGTGCATAATTTTCAATTCATGAATGATTTTTTTTTAAGTTTCTAAATCTTTTGATTTACATTTCAACAAGTATATCCAACACATCATGTGGTAATCACCAATAAAATTGATCATATATCTATTTCCATTTGACAAGAATAGGAGTAGGGCCACACAAATTAGAACGAGTCTGTGCAATATTTTTACGTGCTCTCGATGAAGAATCATGAAATGGTTATTTTCTATGTTTTCATAGGGTACAACCATCATAGTGCTTTAGTTCCCTTGAAATAGTTGGTAAACTAGAAAAAAACATTCATTTTCTGAAAGCATGTGCTATCATAATTAAGATGCCAAAATATTGTATGTAGTAGAATATTGGATGGAAATGTACTTACAATGTAATGAGAAATTCATTTAGAGTAATATGCACAAGTAGATGTTCCTCACAGCTTCAATAATCCTTTTTTCTTTATTCCGGTCATGATAACCATGTTGTTTGATGATTTTGTTTTCTATCCTTTTACATAAAACATATGAATGGAGTTTCCTTGCTATTGAATGTGAATAAAGTAAAATAAACTATCTATAGTTCTATAAGGTAGATTACATCATGTACAAGAAATTCAATAAGTCCAGGCAATTTAAGTTAGATGGTGCCAAAACTGGATGTCTTAAGACTTTACCTATTTACCAAGTTCACTAAAGTCTTCAAAGAAAAAATTTGAAATTTCATATGGTAGGTTTCACTTATATCAATAAAACATGCATATTTGCGAGAAGAAAATGAAGTATGAGACAAATCTTAATCTAATATTGCATTGGGAAACAAGATAATGGGAAGATTCAAGTGCTTTACCTTCTTCTAGATTTGGTATTTCACCTTTCTCTTCTTCAAATTATTTCTTGATTCTCTCATAGGTTATTATGTAATCTGAAATGGGGCACTAAAGTCTTCTTGTCAACTTACAAGAACCTCTCCCACTCCAAAGCTTAAACAATTTCCAAGATCTATGCTTATGATTGATAATTTGCAGAAGTAAGCACTTGAAATAGGTGTATGCTTGTGTTTGACTTTAACCACTTAATTTCCTTAAGTTTATTTGCTTTAGTGATATTTACACAGACATAACAATAAACAATGCAGCACATAAACAAACACATAATACAACAAGTTTAATTAGGAGTTCACCCAAACCTCTTGGGCTACGTCTCCCTGAGCTCTAGTCAACTCAACTAGGCTCTTTGGGATTATGGCTTAAATTCTTTTACAAGTTACACACTCAACTCCATAGGTTTACAACTGAACTAATGGGCTTATAATGCCATATTTATACCTGGCTTTTTAGCTCTCTGGCTCTCAGCTCTTGGGGGCTCTTGCCTCTTGACTCTTGGCTCTTTGTAAAAAGAATAATTGCCTTCATCCTTTGGTGGCTTCTCTTTCTTCTCCTCTCACTGGCTCAAATTATTACAATGTGTGAGCTCCCCCTGAGTCTCTACATAACAATGGAATTCATCCCTGAGATGGCTCGAACTCCTTGAGTCCATAAGAATAACACCTCTAGACCCCCTAGACGTTTACCAAAACCTCTTTGGCTCCCAAAAATGCCTTCTTCTATGTTTGACACTTTTGTCCATCTCTTCGCCTTCTCTTCTACGTTCTAATTTGTGTTTTCATGACACGTTTTGTTTCATCATTTCTTTATGGTGGGGAACAATGATTTTTTAAAATAGAAATGGTTTGGAGACAAACGAATGGTGGGCAAGGTAGTCCCCAATGTCTGACCTTTCTCCGTAACAAAATCCCCAAAACAGAGCAAACTTAAACAATATGCAACATACACAGAAATACATTGCAAAACAGATTAATCTAGATCTCAAATATCATCAACCTGCATCTATAATATTTTGGGTCCACACATCCATCGCAATTCACAATGTTGCATGGTCTATTGTTCCCCTTTGCTCTGCTACAGTCCAATATCCTGATCTCTGATCACTCTGATCAGTGCCTCATCAGCTATCAGCATTATCGCTTATCGGTGGTTGCTGCTTCCATGGTCCGCAGCCCTTAAGCTAGCCCGATTAGCAATCTCTTATCAGATCCTAACCATTGATTCCCCATTTAATCTAATGATTCACACTAAACTCAAAACATCAAGCATTCTACTTAATCTCCACCCTTGATCCACGATCTCTAATCCAACAACTAATAGCAATTTTGGGTGGCCCACTTGCACAGAAATTACCCATCAAAAAAAGCAGTTTTCTCTCCCTCGTCGCATGCTACGTGTCGGCTGGTGTATGGAATTGGGTGAAGCCCTTCCAATACCACTTACCACTTGAAGCCTACTCGAAATATCGTTTACCACGAAGCTCAATTCCTTCACTATTTTGTTCATAATAATCCTTCGGGTCCACTTTATCACATTTCTCTTAAGGCCACAGTCCAGTCGCACTGCTGGCTTTTCTCCAATGCAATAACAATGGATGACTACTCCATTGTTTTGCTCCCATCTGTTGATATTTCAGATCCAACGACCCTTGAGCATAAACGTTGCATTTCTTTGGGAGGCTTGCGTTTCAATGTAGTTTCCTTGTCATACTTTGATTTAAAACATTATCGAAGACTTGGAAGGTTTATTCAAGATCCATTTTGGATCACGCCTCCCCATTGGGAATCCTTTGGACACTAAAAGACTGAAATAATGATCTAAACAAGAGATGAGAGTAACAACACCCTCTTCCATCAGCCTCCATACACTCACCTTCATGGCTAGTGCCTCTGAGCGAAAACTCGAAGATAGTCAACACCTTCCTTCCTGGACTTCATGCAGAACTCCTGCTGAGAAGGTTACAGTAGGTAGTTTAAACCTTTCTTCCTTGATCATTGATCCAAGGTCACTCAAAAAAATGTGAAGTTACATCTTCTTCACCAAAATTTACATTTGTACCTATTTGACATAGTGTCAACAACAACAGAATTACAAACAACAACTGGATGGCTTAAACTCTTTCTTCATTGAAAGAAACAAATTTCACAACTTGTGAACACATCCATGTCTTTACATCTGCATAGAAATGATTTACTAGATAACAAGCCAACAAAACATGCCTTTAAGACAATTGACACTTCAAGTCAAGCATGTCAAAAAAGAACTGTAGGATTCCTTTTTTTCAAAGATGAAACACTTCATCATTATCTCCATCTTGGAGACCAAATCAACTTTTTCAAAGTCAACATTAACATTACATGCATGCTTAAAAAAAAAGTAATCAACCCTTCAAGTTAATTACACTCACATGTTCAAATACAAGGAAATGATCAACATCCTTGTGTTCATGCACATCATTCCCATGCATGCATTTCATCCTTCAACTTTTGTTTAAGCACACTGTACTCGAAGTTGAAATGAATACAATGTTGCAGCAATAAAGTGAGTCTCCTACTCAACTTTTCCATTCACCTTCTTGGTAAAACCCTACAACTTCCATCTAATGAACAAAGAAATGCAAATAGATGTGATACATTTATGTTCACATTAAAAGATATGAAAGTTTAGTTAGATAAGAACTATAACCATTTCTTACCAATCCATTTCAAAAGTCCTTCCTTTATCTGAACACCAACATCAACATGTGAATCATATTGAAACACATCATTCATGGAATCTTTCTTTCCATTCCTACCATTCTCTCTTTCCACCCTTTTCAAGTTTTGTGGAAGCATTTTTGGATTCAAAGTCTAACATTTTGCAGCAATATGTCCTTGCTTATGGTAGTAAGTGCAACACATGTGCGTCTTCTTGATAGCATGATTTTCCTTGTCCATTGGGCCTTTGTTTTTTTCCTTCTTTTCCTTCAAAATTTTCCTGTATGTGGCCATTCTCTTCCAAAATCTAGAAAAATTATGGTTATCAAAACCACAAAAGGAACATGCAAATATTTTCCCATGCTTATATGGGAATTTATCATGCTTAACATAATCAAAAGGAATATGATTAGAACCCGATTTATACCTTTTTTTAACCTTTATTACCTTCATGAGGAGGTGAATCAAATGAATGAGTGGATCCCTTTGGAACACCATCAATCTCTTCAAGGCTTTCAGAGTTTCCACAAATCTCTGGTTCAATTGTATGCTTATGAACACCTTCTTCCTGCAAATTATTTTTCAAGCTATTGCATTTCCCATGAATACAATCTTTACACTCTTCAGGTAGAAGACCTAAAATGAAACTCCTTCTTGGAACTGTTTCAATTGTCTTCACGACATCTTTGGAACTTTGTCCATATGAGTGTCCATAGCCAAGACCCAAATACTTAGGCCTTTCCTCAACCATTATTGGTTCAACAATACCCTGTGCATGTTTGCCCAGTCCTTTTCCTTCATAGCACATTTTTGACATTAAATTGGAACCTATGCCTCTGGTATGTTTTTCAAAAGAACCAACATAAATATTCTTAGAGGATTTTGAAGACAAACTGGAAATGTTTATCTCTTCTTCAAGCTAATAATTGAGTATGGCTTCTTTGGCAACAAGGAGCTATGTTTCCAACTCATGCATCCTTTTGAGATCCATATTTGCAATATGAAGTTGTCTCTCCATTTCCTGCAATTTGTCAGAAAGAAACTGATTCTCTTCCTTCATGGAATTCAATTGCGCTCAAAGTTTGGTGCTCTTCCTTCCATCCTCATACATTCCTCTCACCATATCCATCATGATGAACAAGTCTTGCTTCATGTATTCATCAAAGAATCTTGTGAGGAAAGAAGAATTTGAGGACTCACTTGTACAAGTATTCATTATCAAAATGAACAAAAGAACTTCAAACAAGATCAACAAAGAGCTTATTCAAGCAACCTTTTGCAACAAACCTTTTGTGCTTCAAGGATTGCCTTGAGGTCCTCTGGGATAAGAAGAATGCCTTCAACCTGTCTTCTGTCTTGTCCTCTCCTGGACTTAGCTATCAATAGCTTTCCCTTCACCTCTGTAAACTCAAACAATAGTCAATTTACAATAGTCAAACACCTTTCAATTCAACCAAGCATTCTGATATGATACCACCTGCTACCTGATACCACCTACTCTCGTATAAATTTCTCTGATATAACCTTCTTTGAAGGTGGGGTTAACCAACCTCATACTCTAATACCACCTGACCTAAAATGGGGCACTAAAGGCTTCTAGTCAGCTTTCAAGAACCTCTCCCACTCCAAAGATTAAACAATTTCCAAGATCTATGCTTATGAATGATAATTTGTGGAAATAAGCGCTTGAAATAGTTGTATGCTTGTGTTTGCCTTTAACCACTTAATTTCCTTAAGTTTATTTGCTTTATTGATATTGACGCACACATAATAGTACATAATGCAGCGCATAAACAAACACATAAGACATCAAGTTTAATTTGGAGTTCACCCAAACCTCTTGGGCTACGTCTTCATGAGCTCTAGTCAACTCAACTAGGCTCTTTGGGATTATGGCTTAAATTCTTTTACAAGTTCCACACTCAACTCAATAGGTTTACAACTGAACCAATGGGCTTAGAATGCCATCTTTATCCCTAGTTTTTTGGATCTCTGGCTCTCTGCTCTTGGCTCTTGGCCCTTGGCTCTTTGTAAGGAGAATAATTGCCTCCAACCTCTAGTGGCTTCTGTCTGTTCTCCTCTCGCTGGCTCAGATTATCACAATGTGTGAGCTCCCCCTAAGTCTCTACACAACAGTGGAATTTATCCCTGATATTGCTTGAACTCCTCAAGTCCACAAGAATAACACCTCCAAACCTGTTGGACGGTTACCAAAACCTCTTTGGTTCCCAAAAATTCCTTCCTTTATGTTGGACCCTTTTGTTTGTTTCTTCACCTTCTCTTCTGCATTCTAATTCATGTTTCCATGACACATTCTTTTTCATCATTTCCTTACAATAGGGAACAATGATGTTTTAAAATAGGAATGGTTTGGAGACGAAAGGACCGACAGGCACGACAATCCCCACTGTCTGGCCTTTCTTTCTAACAAAATCGCCAAAACAGAGCAAACTTAAACAATATGCAATATAACCAGAAATACATTGAAAAATAGATTAATCCAAATCTCAAAGGTCAACCTGCATCTATAATATTTCGAGTCCATGCATCCATCAAAAATCACAATGTTGCATGGTCTATTGTTCCCTTTTTCTCTGCTACACTCTGATCTCCCAATATCCAATCACTCTGATTGGTGCGTCATCGACTATCCACATTATTGCTATATCACTTTTTGATGGTTGCTGCTTCCATGGTCTGCAAGCCTTAGTCTTCCCTAATCAGCGATCTCTGACTAGATCTTTACTGTCGATTACGCATTTAAGCTGATGATTCGCTCTAAATCCAAAACATCAAGCAATCTACTTAATCTCCACAGTTGATCCATGATCTCCAATCCAACGGTTGACCGCCATTTCGGGTGGCCCACTTGCATGGAGAGTACCCACCCAAAAAAGCGTTTTTCTCTCACCTACAACGTGCTACGTGTCGACTGGTGTATGGAATCAGGTGAAGCCCTTCCAATACCACTTACCATCTGAAGCCTGCCCGAAATACGATTTACCACAGAACTCAATTCCTTCGCTATTTTGTTTAATATTCCTTTAGGTCCACTTCATCAGATTTCTCTTAAGGCCACACTCAAAACATATCACTGGCTTTTCTCTGATGGGATAACAATGGATGACTGCTCCATCATTTTTCTCCCATCCGTTGATCTTTCATATCCAATGACCCTTGAGCATTAATGCTACATTTCTTTGACAGGCTTACGTTTCAACCTATTTTCCCTATCATACTTCGACTAAAACATTACCGAAGACTTGGAAGGTAAATTCAAGATCCATTTTGGATCATTATGCATGTGCATATTTCATGCCCATGTATATCACAACAAGCGTAGTGGATATTAGATCCTTCTCTTTCATGGTGTTTACACCATTGCCTTTGTGATTCTTCCTTCCACGTCCTCTTTTACTTGCTCTTCTTTTAGGAGAATTATGTGACTGATTATTCTCTTTCTATTTAAGTCACATTGCATCTTCAAGGGATTTAGATATTATCTTCCTCATCTAAAAATATTTCTCTGGTTCTTCAAACTCCTCCGCAATAGAGTCAAAAGTAGGTTTGTTTAGTTGCATACTAAGTTGTAGGGATTCAAGAAAGTGTCAGCATTCGGGATAAAGATCCTTGAAAAATGAAGCAAGATAAATATGCATCTGAATTTGAGTGGAATATACATCATGCATGATAGCTTTAATAATTGAGGTTATGTCGAAGATATCATTCTTTAAACTCAAGGTTGGAGGGTTTAATCACCAACCAAACAACTTCCAATTCTAAATGTGAGTCATATAAATCCTTTAGCTTCTTCAATGCATCATAAGAACTTGTAATTGGAGCAATATGATGTCTCACCTCTTCACTTATATAGGTAGTAATTAGGGCATAGTTGTTTCCTCCTTTACTCTCCCAAGTGGTGAGTTCTTTGTCTTATGTGGGCTTAATGGGTGCATTATTACATTCTCCTACATATGTTTCTTTCCATATGTCATTAAAGATGAGGGTGTGTTTGATATTTTTAGGAAAACCTATATAGTTATCCTTACTAATAACCACTACATGAACAATTGAGGTGATAGAGTGCATCATTTCCAATAGTTTTGAGTTTCTACAATATTACCCAATGTATCAAATCACAACCCAAATTTTAACATCTAGAAGTTAAAAAACAACAAACCAGGGGAAAAGTGTATTAGGCACACTTATTCCACTAGAATTTATGACAATACCTCAACCTTGAGTGTTAGTTAGATTCAGAACAAATTAATTGGTACCAATAAAAATCCTAGTCAGTTTTTAAAGTGCAAGTCACCATATTGGTCACACATTCGACATGCCATTCCCAAATATAGCTAAAATTGGGATCCCATATTCACATTCAAATTATAGTCAATGTATGACTCTATAACACTATAAACAATTACCTAGTAAGTAAACAAGTAAAGGAAGACCACAATTTAATAATTTGGATACCAAAACACATTGAATTTAATGCACACTATAGACAACAATATATTAGATACTAGGTTCTGAAGAAATATACTTATCAAATCGTAATGGATAACAAAATACATTGCTTGGGGTTTAAAACATCAGTTTGCTAAATTGAGGTCACAAATTTCATTACTGATCTCAATGTCTGCCCATAAGCAATACGAGGAGTACAGTGTAGTGAATATGAATATTTTTATTGTACTTTGAGTACAATGTCATTTGCAAGAAAAACTGACAAAACTAGGGCTCATGTGAATTAATTTTCCACAACCCTCACATCAAAACTAATCTTGTCACTACAAATTTTGACGACGAGATGATTTCTAATGTTATGAGAGACTTACACAAGAAATAAAATCGAAGGACCCTTCCTCTTTTTAGAACCAAAGTTCATATTTTATAGAAAATAGTAGTTTAGTCTATAGTGACAATAACTAAAAACAATATCTTGACAGTGCCAAATTTGTGGAGAAGCCAAAAAGGGAACATTAGGGTTAGAATATCCCAACAACAAAGAACTCACAATAACCTACAAGTGTGAATTTAAAATGATACGAAAGAGTAGAATTGTGAGGAGGAGCCTAATATGGAGAGTCATGAATGATATTTGTCACCTGAGATGTAGATCTTAGTTCAAACTAGAAGAGAATGGTACAACCTAATCAAGAATGTCACAACCTGAATGTTCTGAAAATACTATGACATATATGACAATCCATGGACGTGTTATTCATTTAAACCTCAAGCCTATGTAAGCATTAAGAGTCGTGAATAGATATATACATACTTTAGCATAGGGAAATGTGTTTGAGAAACATGAAAACATGTCTAATGTATGGGCCTCATGTCAATAATTCTTAAAATAAGCATTGTGTTTATTTAATAAAATATTGACAATGCACAAGGGATGGTATCCCCTATTTCCATTTAGTGAAGGATGAACTACTTCTCAAAACATTTAATAAAATAAATTTTTGTTAGTTTTTCCATTTGGGGTTTCTAGTGTAATATCAATATCCATTTGTCTGTTTTTCTAATTATTTATCTTTATAGTATTGTCACCCTTCGATTACGTTCGAAATTATATCATTTGTCTTATTTTTAATAGGCCCTCATTAATTAAACAATGTTATTGATGCAAAACTGCAACCTAATGCATTATGTTAACAAGTTGCACTCATTGATTTTTAATTTACACAAATAGCTATTCCATTTCTATGGTTTATTGACTTAATGATTGTGATTATATCAATCAATGATTAGATTAAGAGTAGGTGATAAGTTATTCATGGGATGCTAGATGCTGGTAAAACTTGTAAAAAAATTAGTTGTGTGTATTTTGGGTGAGGTATAAAGAGGGATATTACATAAGGTCTATACTGGCATATGTGAGGGATAACCTTGAAGAAACATAATATAATAATAATAATAATAATAACAATAACAATAATATTAATATCAATATTAATATTAATATTCATATTCATATTAATATTAGTAGTATTACTTTCTCGCTTCTAAAATTAAAGAATACTCTTATTCCAACATTCCCTATTATATGGTCATCATAAGGTCATTTGTGTAATAGGTTCATTGATAAGATTTGTGTTGTTTCCATTTATATCACAACCTCACCCAAGCTTTGTTTCATCATCATCTATATGATGACCTTTTTTCCATCTATATAAACATCTCACAAATAATCTCAATGTTTTCCATATTACTGGAAAAAAGTAGAGGTCATAGTGTTGGTTATTTCAACACTCTTGCAAAATGAACCCCGCATGACTCCCATGAATTTTCCTAACTAAAAAAATACCATGGGAGTTGGATGGACCTCTTGAAAGAAAGAAACTTGAATGCCTTTATCATGACCAAAAATATCAAACGGCTCTTCCCATACAATGGGTTCAAGATTTTAATTTGATTATCCACGCTATTGACTAGATTTTGATTTCATTTGTCTCTCTACCAAATTCATTTTTCTAAAGTGCCAACAGACTTTCTTAAATATCCAGATTGCATCTTCCTTTGACGCCTCCATATTTATACCTAGATGTATATTTCAATATATAAATCACAAGTTCATTGATTGAGTGAGAGAATAATGAATGGAATAGTGCCTATTTTATTTATCATCTATTATATTATCATCCCTTAATTTTCTTCCCCAATCACATGCAGAGAAAATTTTGAAAATTAAAAACTAAATGTTGGCCAATACAAAGAGATTTCTTGACGTTCCATGCCTCTCCTTCTAGCCTTTGAATGAGGTGTTCAATGGCCTAATACATATCTAGATAAATTACTTTGATTTGTTAAAGGGTACACATTTCAAACACTATTTTTCTTCATAGGGTGTGCCATACTTAATGAAATTTATAGAAAATACTTTGTTGGGGTATCATGCAGTATACTAACAAAGAGTGCCCCCCTCTTTATGAGGGCCTCATGTTCTACCTTCATGGAGGTGATGATTCTAAAAATCCTATGCCAAATTCTAAGTGTGAAAATTTGATCGAACTTATCTATTAGGTCTGAAACCACATACATGAATTTCTTCCCAAAGAATGAAACCTAAATTACGTTTCCAACTAAAGGAAACCCTTATTCCCTGGAGGTAGAAACCTCTTCAAATACCTTATATTCAAAGATAAAAATATCAAATAAATAATTGGTATCCCAGCACACAAAAGATGATGGTAACTTTCATGGGTATGTACAAGCTCAAGCCACATTTCCTTGACGCCAACATCCAAGATATTAGCGCATCTAACTAGAAGAGGTGAGTTAAATTTATATAAGAAGTGGAGTAAATAGGAATTTTCATTATATGAAATGTAATAGATTGTAGGGCTCTTATAATAAAATATTTCCAACCTCAACCCTATCCACGGATTATCCGTCATCATTTTCTCATCAAACACTTGGGAGGTTGTCTTCCTCAAATGCATGTGATGTCTAAAAAATTCTAGTCTATGATGGAGAACCCATATCAATGAGGGTTTAGAAGAAAAGGGTGGCAAAGTTCTAGAATATGCTGGGAAAATAACTTTGTGGCCAATGACATGTTTCTTTTTAATGGCCAAATACATATGCTTTTGGACGCCCCTGGCACCATAGGGAAGTCAATTTTGTAAAATAGTTTTATTTCTATGGTGATAATGTGGGATTCAGAGGAGAGAGGACAATCATGTGGTTTAGCTATTCATATCATGTAAAATATTAATTTGTTTATCCGATAGAATAATTTGAAAATGAAATACTTTGTAATTAACTTATTTATATTAAATTTAAATTATTATAGATGATGATGGTGATGATGATGATAATGTCCATTAAGACCAATGTGGTTTATCTGACTTTAAGAATGTAAGAGATTAATTGATATTCTTTAATATTTATTTCTATGATAAGAAAAGAAGGGAGAGCAGTGTACTTAGATCACCATATTTTTGTAGACTTACCAAGTCATGAAAGTTGGTAGCGTGGAAAATATTTTTAAAATTAGAATAGATGTGGGTAAGATCTGGAAATCCAAGAGAAAGTTCTTTTCATATTCAACCCTTTTAGTATCACAAAGGTGATAAAATATTTCATCCCAATGTATTCAGGGAACTCACCAAATTTCACTTTCATGCTCATCAGAATTTGTTCTTTTATTGGCAATATTCATTTTCTTCTTACCACTCATTAAGTCAGAAATATATTATTGGTTATCAAGATTGGGGTTAATTACCTCCTTATAGTATGTTGGCTTCCTCTTTCCCTCTATCTCCTTATCATTCCACAACTTATCCTTAAATTTGGAAGTAATAATATTTTTAATACTATCTTTATTCTCTAAGATGATATCCTCCTTTACCGTCTAATGGTCTTGCCAAGTCTGAGCATCCTTATGCCAACCTCGCTTGAGTTAAGTGGGGGTTTTGGCTAGAGCTAGATGCAATTTTGGGGAATATCTTGGCTTCTATGTTGTATAGATTGTTATACTTGAGTTACCTAAACATAGTCATGTTTGCAATGTTGGAAAAGCTAACTTAATTGAAGAGGATAGGGTAGGGATTATTTCCTTTACTATTGAGGTTTTAGGTTGTAAATTTCTTTTGGATTGGCTTAATATTCATCCACAATTCTCTAGATATGTTGCATCCCTAAACCTCCCAACCATATAAAATGACAGCGGTGACAAGAGTCTCAATGAGGAACATTTTTACTCCATACCCAAAGGTCTATTAACTTAGAATTGTTTCAAGCCCACAATAATCTTTCCATCCCACAGTAATTCTTTTCTCAACTCTACAATTCTAGTTGAGCTGATAATAAATGTTCATTCCCTAATATTTGTATGAAGAATTTTCTCCAAGTAGTTATTATCATAAATGAAATTACCATAGTCAATGTTTTTGGATTTAACTATCGCAACCTTAATAGTTTTGGTATTAACAATCATACACACTCTGGAGCAGTAATCTTGAACGATTCTAAGCTACGATTCTAAACTGCTTGTCGATATCATCGTTGCTCCTAACTAGAACAGTAATAGTATCAATATAAAGAAAAAGAATAATTAATATACTAATGACATTAAAGCCATCATATCATGTAGATTCCAAATATTCTTCTAACTTAAATTAAATCTATTCTTACTATTATTAATTAACATTATATTTCCAACATTTTTTCAGTGCAAATTTTTTATTATTATTGTTTTCTTAATTATTCTTGTTTTTATGACAACAGGTTGGAAGGAATTACGTTAGCATACAACCTTGTTGTCTATAATGAGCTTATAATAAGCTTTTAAATGCACATCTTCCATTGTTTTAAAAATCAGTAAAGTGTTTTTAGTTTTGATTTTGTGGGATTTTGGTTTGGATTATTCAATTTTATAGATTAAATTATTCATAAATGTATATAAAAAATAATTTATAATGGATATCAAAATTCTCATTTCATAATCGATTTTACATTATTGTTAAAATAAAAAAACAACTATAAATAAATATTACAAGTTATATTAATTAATGATTGGTAAAAGTCAATATTCATTAAAATATTACTTCCCAAAATAAATATAATAAATAATATCATAAAATTAACTAAATTATTACTATTATTATTATTAGTTATTAGCCTAGTTCTATCTTAAATAAAAATCTATTAAGTGTCTAGATGAGAAGTGGAAAGTTAATATGGATTTAACTTCTTACTCTTGCTTTAACATAAGCTTCAAACTTATATATAATTATTATTTTTTAAAATTTTAAGGTTGGAGTCAACATGACATTACCAATACATCTGGACACAGTGATATAAATTAAATGACTAATAAAAGTTGATATGTATGAAACCCTTATCTCATAATACATCTAATGGACTGATTGTTGGCTCTAATGACAACCTCCCTACCTTGATTGAAATATCTTCTATATCTACCTCTCTCTCCCTTCTCAAGTCTTCAAGATCATCTGTCATTAAATTAACAATTTCATTCTTTTTGTAAAATTCACAAGCCTCTCCAATTCAGATTGGGATCAAATTCCTTTGTGCGCATAGCTATGGTTGAGGAACAGAGGACCTGCCCTGCTACCCCGCACACACAACATATATATATCTATGTGCACAGCAATTAGAATGAAAAATTCATAATCCAACTACGGCTATGTAATTCATGGCAATATATGATATGCGCATAGCAAATTTAATGCACACAAGATTCCTCCGGTGCGCATAGCCGGCAACTTATAGGCACAGATCCAAATTCACGGTTTCAAGGAATTCACGGGACTGGACTCTTATAAAATCAATTCAACATCAACTAATTGAGAATTCCTCTGTCCATACAAACAAGTTTCACCGATTTATATGCAGTTCACTATTGTGTTCCACGACTATACACAGCCTCTAATCCCTGAAGGATACACCCAATTATATAACCAACGCACAGCTCCATAATTTATACGCATAGCTCATAAAAATTATAGAGGAAATTCTGCGTATGACGCTCCACGCTAACAGTTGGGGAGTAATTATAAAAACCCCGTAGCACTTAACTCTTAACTATGTCGCCACTGTTAATACACCGACCTTATATATTCCCTGCGATTCATTCCAAGGTTTTCATACCTTACAGTTGTATATGTATAACGCCTACAATCAGTTGTGTCACTGGTAATAATACGTAGGTTTATATATCTCCACAGGTTTGCATATATATCTACAAGCTTATATACACACACAGCCCTGGATCAACCAACAATTACAGTGGCACTCTAGTTGAGACTTGTCGCAGATATCAAGACCACACTTCATCAATCGTTCTCTTAGAGACACACACGCACCTTCTCTCTCTACGCAAACACACTACATCGCCCTCATTCCTACGTTGCCTCAACACACAAATATTCATAGATAACATATGAAATTCATTCAAAAGCCATGTTAAAACAATGCAATCATCAATCTTTCAGCGATTTTAATTATTCTTCTCAATATACATTCAGTATATGACATAACAGAGAGAGTTTCATCAAACAACTTTGGCCTCGCCTCTCCTCCCCGGCATGGCGGCCAGTTTCTCCCTTTATTCATATCAATAGTTGCATTATTACAAAAGTAGACTTACATAGCAAATTGGAGCTTCTCTTTGTTTTTTAGCAACTAGTCTATCCTGCTTTATGCTAAATCTAACTAGAAAAAGATGGTGTGCTTTTACTTCTTATCTAATTCCTAATTTTTAACTTAAAAAAAAAACATAGAAACAGCAGGCAAAGGATCCCACTCCTTGCCTATAGATTATCTTTTTGATTTTTGGAATAAATCGAAAGATTTTTCCCCTTCTGAGTCACATGCTCCTGCATTAGACTCCCAAGGTAGAAAAATTCATGGTCTCTTGATCATGTGGTTTGTGGTCTCGATCTTCCTGGATCCCATACTTTGTTCTGCAACCGTCCAAATGCTTTATTCCTTTGTTGCCGCTGCATTTCTGTTGTCCTTTCCTCCATTTTCTTCTTCCTGTCAATCAGGTTCAAGTTTTGATTGATCTTGCTTGCTGTTATTTATATTTTCCTCCATTTGTATTGCTGCATCATCAGCTGCCATATTTCTTCAATTTCTATGTCCATCTTACTACTGTTGTTCCCAATTTCTGTTAATTCAACTGCCACCATATATGTTGTTGTCGCTTCCGCCATAGATGTTGCTACCTCCCAAGCTTCCTGTCCCTCTGCAACATGCTTTGGCTCATCACCTATAACACAATCAAATTTTTAGCATTAAAATCACAAGACCCATTGGTCTTATTTGTCGATTCAGTCACCAACGTTTCTCTCTCCATCTCCAAGTCTTTTTCAAGATTCAAGAAATTTTTACTGGCTTTCTCCTTAGCTTTCTCCGATAATATTTCAGCATGTTGACTTGTATTCACCATGAGACTGTCAGCTAGTCTCACCTTCTTACCATCTTCTGCTTCATGACTATCCTTCATGAAAACTTCTCTGCCTTGTTTCCTTAGCAAATTATCCTGTGCATAAGTCCTTTGTCTCTCCAGTTCTCTTCTCTGAAGATCTAGTTTCCTGTACAATTCAATAACTTCATTAGGAATAGATTTTGGAAACTTCACACAACTTTCAATACCTTCACCAGTGCTTGAACAATCATCAGTTGGTCCTTCTCTTTCAACATCCTGATTAGACTCCTTCGTCTTCATCTCTTCCTGAGATCTTGCTATCTCATCATTGATTTGAACAACCTTTTGTACATCCATCATCTGCTCCAAGTACTCCTTTCCTCCAAGTAACAGAGTTTTTGAATCAGTCTTCTGTCTTGGTACATCTTCTTCCTGCAAAGGAAACAATGTATGATTGACACCATCCTTTCCAAATTTGTAGGTGTTCCTCTTCCCATCATGCATGGCTGCTCTGTCATATTGCCAAGGTATTCCAAGCAATATGTGACACACGTCCATAGGCATCACATCACAAACAATTTTATCTTTGTACTTGCCCACTTGAAATTCCACTTCACACTGTTCACTTACCAATAGTTGATGTCCCTTTTTCAGCCATCACACTTTATAAGCCATTGGATGCTTCATTGTCCTCAGCTTCAATTTCTCCACTACTTCTATAGAAACCAGATTATCAGTGCTGCCACTATAAATGATCATCTGGCAACATTTTCCTTGGACTTTACACACTGTCCCAAATAAAGCCTTCCTTTGTGGCGGCTCAGCCATCTCCTTTGCTGGCTTAAGTAAAACTTTATTAAGTACCAGAGACTCCCCTCTTTCTGGTGTATTTACTTCATCTGTTACTGCTGCCACTGGTGCCTCTTCCTCAGCTGGAGCCACAATTGCATTCCTCTGCTTTATTTCTGCATTCTCTGGGCACTCAAAAGCTCTATGTCCCAGCTTATTGCATATGTAACATCTTATTTCCCTGCCTCCTCCTCTGCCTCCTCTTCCTCTAGAAAAACTCCCTCTGCCTCTTGCATCACCTCATGTGGATGCATGCTCGGTTGAGCTACTGCTAGCTCCTTCTACAGGTGCTGTAGATCTTCCACTACCACCTTGACTTTCTTTTCCTCTGAAAGTCCCTCTCCCTCTGGCAGACTGCTTCCTCATGAGTTTTTCCTCATCTTTCAGTGCTATCTGATAAGCTTCCTCTACTGTTTTAGGAGACAGTAAACTTATCTCATCCTGAATGTCCATCCTCAGGCCATTCATATATCTAGCTACCTTCTCATCTGTATCTTGGGCTTCTCCAGCTCTTATGCTCACCTTATAGAACTCTTCTGTATATTCCTTCATTGTTAAAGCTCTCTGCCTAAGATTTTGCATTTGTCTAAACAATGTTTGCTGATACTTACTTGACAAAAACTTACCTTTTAACTTTGCAACCATTCTGCTCTAATTCTTGATTGGCTGCTTACCCAGTCTCCTCCTTTCCGCCTACACACCATCCCACTAGAGTGCTGCATGGCCTTTTAATTTGGTGACAAAAAACTTTACCTTCTTCTCATCTTCCGTTTCTTCATAATCGAAGAATTTCTCCATGCTATTAATCCACTCGATCAATTCTTCTGGATTCAGTCCTCCTTGGTAGATCGACACTAATTGGTTCCATGGTCTGGCTGTGGATTTCAACGCTGACTGAAAGAACCTCATCTCAGGAGTAACCTGTACAACTTCCTCCTCTGTAGCTTCAACTTCGGGCTCCCTCACATCTCCATCATCTATGTTCCTGTCTGAGGTTAACGCATCCAATCTAGCTCACAGCTCTTCTATGCTTTCCATTATTTCAGCGTTTGCAACAAGCCGTCCTCTTCCACCACGTCCTCGTCCTCTTCCAATTCTGAAAGCCATCCTTCCCCTGCTCCTGAGATTCAATTCTATGTCAGTTGTTGGCTCTGATACCAGTAATGATGGACTGATTGCTGGCTCTAATGACAACCTCCCTAATTTGATTGAAATATCTTCTATATCTGCCTCTCTCTCCCTTGTCAAGTCTCTGAGATCATCTGTCATTAAATTAACAATTTCATTCTTTTGTAAAATTCACAAGCCTCTCCAATTCAGATTGGGATCAAATTCCTTTGTGCGCACAACTATGGTTGAGGAATAGAGGACCCGCCCTGCTACCACGCACACACATCATATATATATCTATGTGCACAACAATTAGAATGACAAATTCATAATCCAACTACTGCTATGTAATTCATGGAAATATATGATATGCGCATAGCAAATTTAATGCACACAAGATTCTTCCGGTGTGCGCGGCCAGCAATTTATATGCACAGATCCAAATTCACAGTTTCAAGGAATTCACAGGACTGGACTGTTATAAAATCAATTCAACATCAATTAATTGAGAATTTCGCTGTCCATAGAAACAAGGTTCAATGATTTATATGCAGTTCACTGTTGTGTTCCACGACTATTCACAGCCTCTAATCCCTAAAGGATACACCCAATTATATAACCAACGCACAGCTCCATAATTTATATGCACAGCTCATAAAATTTATAAAGGGAATTCTGCATATGACGCTCCACGCTACCAGTTGGGGAGTAAATATAAAAACCCCGCAGTGCTTAACTCTTAACTATGTCGCCACTGTTAATACACCGACCTTATATATTCCCTGCGATTCATTCTAAGGTTTCATACCTTATCGTTGTATATGTTTAATGCCTACAATCTGTTGTGTCACTGGTAATAATATGCAAGTTTATATATCTCCACAAGTTTGCATATATATCTACAGGCTTATATACACACGCAACCCTAGATCAACCAACAATTACAGTGGCACTCTAGTTGAGACTTGTCGCAGATATCAAGACCGCACTTCATCAATCGTTCTCTTAGAGACACACATGCACCTTCTCTCTCTACGCAGACACACTACATCGCCCTCGTTCCTACGCTGCCTCAACACACAAATCTTCATAGATAACATATGAAATTCATTCAAAAGCCATGTTAAAACAATGCAATCATCAAACTTTCAGCGATTTTAATTATTCTTCTCAATATACATTCAGTACATGACATAACAGAGAGAGTTTCATCAAACAACTCTGGCCTCGCCTCTCCTCCCGAGCATGGCGGCCAGTTTCTCCCTTTATTCATATCAATAGTTGCATTATTACAAAAGTAGACTTACATAGCAAATTGGAGCTTTTCTTTGTTTTTTAACAACTAGCCTAGCCTGCTTTATGCTAAATCTAACTAGAAAAAGATGGCATGCTTTTATTTCTTATCTAATTCCTAATTTTTAACTTAGAAAAAACATAGAAACAGCAGTCAAAGGATCCCACTCCTTGCCTGTAGATTATGTTTTTGATTTTTTGAATAAATCGAAAGATTTTTCCCCTTCTGAGTCACATGCTCCTGCATCAACATCTCACATTGTAAAAGTTATAAATAAAAAAATTAAACTTAATTTTTAATAATATATATATATATAAGAGGGGTTTTTTCACAATACCATGGGCCAATAAAATTGCCTCATACCAAAACTCCTATTGACAATTTTAAATTAATAACAGAATAAAGGTACTACTAAAAATACTTTAGCATATTCCATAGAGGTTAAATCTCCAACAATCAAGCACTAA
>APFE030955499.1:0-37813 GCA_000404065.3 Pinus taeda | reverse complement strand
GGAATGAGCTGTTTTGCCTTTTTGTCTACACCTAGTTTATAATAAAAGTATATTAAACAAATTTATTTAACCATCCTAATAAAATATAGTTGGCAAATTTATTTCACGGATTAATTGGATTGTGGTTCCGGAATGAGCCTTTTTTTCATTTTTTTGTGTACACCTAATTGAATTTGATAAAGAAAACGACAAATGCGGTTGCCTCAATAGTTCCACACTCAGTCAGTTTTGATGGCTAGACCTAATTTCAAACTCCAACTTTACGGCATGGCTAATTTCAAATTCCAGTTTTGATGGCTAGACCTCATTTCAAATTCCAACTTTCAGAACTGCCGGAATTTCCGTGAGTTATAATGGTCTAAGTTCATAGTTCATAGTTTAGTAGGTTTTAAAATATATGTTTTAAAGTTCCAGAATGTTCTCTATATTCTATCGGTTATACAGGATGAAGTTGGAGTAAAATTCTATCTATTCTGACCTTGAAATATCGTGGACCATACTTTTAAAATGTGATAGCGTATGTGCGCCGTATGCACGTCCATACGTTCTTTAACGGCCTCCTTTGAATTTGACTTTCAATTGCGTGCATATGTCGAATTGCCATTCTACGTTTAATCGTGCGCTTTCCTCATCTTCAAATTACGTTCTCTGCACGACATTCATGACATTATAAATGCAATGGCTCCCCTCCTATCCACACAAACACGGCGCTTGTAAAAGCTACAATCGCCGCTTGTCGTGTATACTTCATTCAAAAATAAGACGTGCTATGTGGGACATACTTGACACAGAGACAGCGAAGATTGCGGATTGGGCTTTCAAGCTAATGATATTGATGGACGGCCAATCGCCAAAACAGCAACAGAAAGCTCCTAAGCCATTGCCTGCAAGGGTAACCTGCCTTTGCCTTTCTTTTTGTTCCATCTCAGAAAGGTTGCGCTGGTTCTTTTTCACGATATAGTTCTTTACCTTAAACTATAGGAAAATCATATTAAATAGGTGAATGGTTTTACAAATTTATGTTAGCTGGATTTTTTTTATGGTTGGAAAACATGTGTTATTCTCTCCAGCCAGACAACATCTGAATTTTGATATATTTATTTATTTTATAGTGTAGGAAAATCATATTTTTTATGGTTGGAAAAAATGTGTTAATCACACAAGTGATGAGATGAATTTTAATATATTTATTTATTTTATATGGTATGAAAATCAAATTAAATAAGTGAATGGTTTTACAAATTTATGTTAATTAAATCTAATATTTTAATGGTGAGAAAATATGTATTATTTTCTTTACGTTACTCACATCTATTGTATTTGATCAAGATTTTTTAGTTTTTGAGAAATTTTGGTTAGGAATTAATGGAGACAAAGGAGCTCAAATTTCGGTCCACAAAATGACGACCAGAAAGAGGGTGAATAGGACAATGGTACATTTACTAGGATGAAATGATACTCAGAGAAATCCTTAGATTTGGGATGATCACTTACACTTCATTCAACATTCCCACAATCGTACCGAGCATTCATCGACTCAGACATCTCCATTTGAAGCATGTTACGGTTATTTACCAAAACCGTTTTTAGAATTGATCTCTGTGAAAGATATATGTGGAGAAAGAAAATAGTTTCATTGAAAATATCTAATTGGTACATCAAATAGTGCAAGAACATTGTAAAAGAGCCAAGCCAAATACAAATCCATGCATGAAAATCACCTTGTTGATCACAATTTTCATGTGGGAGCTCAATTTTATTTATATATATGCAAAGAAAGGTTGTAAGGAGAAGGTAAAAAGCTCAAACTCATATGGTACATTCTTTTCGATTAGATTTTCCTCGTTATATGCAAATATATTCTATTGTAAATGTTGAAAACTAGAGATTGTATGAGCCTCCTATGATCATGGATCAAGAGGAAAGTATTCAGGTACCTTCCATAGAAGATTTGGTTCGTGAATACATGTATGAATTGCAGGGAGACAATGACTTCAAGCACGGGTGATGTCAAGTAACTTTGTGTCACGCTCAAACGTACCAATGCAAGCAAAGCATGATGGATTGAGATCAGGGAGGTAAGAAAGCTTCACCCTCACTTATTTTTTGAGTAGTACCAGACTTTTGGTAGTACAAAACCGTCCAATGGGGAGGAGTGATCTCGAGGATCCAAAAGATGCTCAAAGTTCCCTAAAATGGTCAAAAATCAAAGTTCATAGATGCAAGTTTGGTATTACAAAACCTTCCAATGGGGAGGAGTGATCTTGAGGATCCAAAAGATGCTCAAAGTTCCCGAAAATGGTCAAAAATCAAAATTCATAGATCCAAGTGGAACCAAGCTTAATGTGTACTGCTCATCACTCTCTGATTCCAACAGAACTTGAACGGGTGAAAAAGGACACCGTACGAAAAAGTTACATCTAGTGAAAGTTTACATCCAAATAGGCAAAAATGTCAATATTCAACAGGTCAAAGTCAATAGTCAAGGTAACTAGTAAAATTAAGGTTCTAGGATCATTAATCTAGCTAACATGTGCCACTTCTAGATCTCAACAAATGGAGCTGTATGGTTGGTGTAATGTGGACCAATGGATTGGTACCACATGTCCCAATGAGAGGGCAACAAATTGCCCAATCTAAAGAGGCCACATGGCCCTGTGGATTGAAATAAAGCTTATTAAAATGCACTGGCATGGGTTGGAGCGTGGACCTTCCAACCAACAATCTCGCGTTTTACCACAATGTTGATGGTGTTTCTCAAGAAATATGGGAGAAATGTTTTATCTAAAGTTTTTTACCACAATGGTACAACCTAATCAAGAATGTCACAACCTGAATGTTCTGAAAATACTATGACATATATGACAATCCATGGAGGTGTTATTCATTTAAACCTCAAGCCTATGTAAGCATTGAGAGTCATGAATAGATATATACATACTTTAGCATAGGGAAATGTGTTTGAGAAACATGAAAACATGTCTAATGTATGGACCTCATGTCAATAATTCTTAAAATAAGCATTGTGTTTATTTAATAAAATATTAACAATGCACAAGGGATGGTATCCCCTGTTTCCATTTAGTGAAGGATGAATTACTTCTGAAAACATTTAACAAAATAAATTTTTGTTGGTTTTTCCATTTGGGGTTTCTAGTGTAATATCAATATCCATTTGTCTATTTTTCTAATTATTTGTCTTTATGGTATTGTCACCCTTCGATTACGTTCGAAATTATATCATTTGTCTTATTTTTAATAGGCCCTCATTAGTTAAACAATGTTATTGATTCAAAACTGCAATTGAATGCCTTATGTTAACAAGTTGCACTCATTGATTTTTAATTTACACAAATAACTATTCCATTTCTATGGTTTATTGACTTAATGATTGTGATTATATCAATCAATGATTATATTAATAGTAGGTGATAATTTATTCATGGGATGCTAGATGCTGGTAAAACTTGTAAAAAAATTAGGTGGGTGTATTTTGAGTGAGGTATAAAGAGGGATATTACATAAGGTCTATGCTGGCATATGTGAGGGATAACCTTGAAGAAACATAATATAATAATAATAATAATAACAATAGCAATAATATTAATATCAATATTAACATTAATATTAATATTAATATTAGTAGTATTACTTTCTCGCTTCTAAAATTAAAGAATACTCTTATTCCAACATTCCCTATTATATGGTCATCATAAGGTCATTTGTGTAATAGGTTCATTGATAAGATTTGTGTTGTTTCCATTTATATCACAACCTCACCCAAGCTTTGTTTCATCATCATCTATATGATGACCTTTGTTCCATCTATATAAACATCTCACAAATAATCTCAGTGTTTTCCATATTACTGGAAAAAAATAGAGGTCATAGTGTTGGTTATTTCTATACTCTTGCAAAATGAACCCCGCATGACTCCCATGAATTTTCCTAACTAAAAAAATACCATGGGAGTTGGATGGACCTCTTGAAAGAAAGAAACTTGAATGCCTTGATCATGACCAAAAATATCAAACGGCTTTCCCCATACAATGGGTTCAAGATTTTAATTTGATTATCCACGCTATTGACTAGATTTTGATTTCATTTGTCTCTCTACCAAATTCATTTTTCTAAAGTGCCAACAAACTTTCTTAAATATCCAGATTGCATCTGCCTTTGACACCTCCATATTTATACCTAGATGTATATTTCAATATATAAATCACAAGTTCATTGATTGAGTGAGAGAATAATGAATGTAATAGTGCCTATTTTATTTATCATCTATTATATTATCATCCCTTAATTTTCTTCCCCAATCACATGCAGAGAAAATTTTGAAAATTAAAAACTAAATGTTGGCCAATACAAAGAGATTTCTTGATGTTCCATGCCTCTCCTTCCAGCCTTTGAATGAGGTGTTCAATGGCCTAATACATATCTAGATAAATTACTTTGATTTGTTAGAGGGTACACATTTCAAACACTATTTTTCTTCATAAGGTGTGCCATACTTAATGAAATTTACAGAAAATACTTTGTTTGGGTATCATGCAGTATACTAACAAAGAGTGCCCCCCTCTTTATGAGGGCCTCATGTTCTACCTTCATGGAGGTGATGATTCTAAGCATCCTATGCCAAATTCTAAGTGTGAAAATTTGATCGAACTTATCTATTAGGTCTCAAACCATATACATGAATTTCTTCCCAAAGAATGAAACCTAAATTACGTTTCCAACTAAAGGAAACCCTTATTCCCTGGAGGTAGAAACCTCTTCAAATACCTTATATTCAAAGATAAAACTATCAGATAAATAATTGGTATCCCAACACACAAAAGATGATGGTAACTTTCATGGGTATGTACAAGCTCAAGCCACATTTCCTTGATGCCAACATCCAAGATATTAGCGCATCTAACTACAAGAGCTGAGTTAAATTTATATAAGAAGTGGAGTAAATACGGAATTTTCATTATATGAAATGTAATAGATTGTAGGGCTCTTCTAAGAAAATATGTCGAACCTCAACCCTATCCATGGATTATCCGTCATCATTTTCTCATCAAACACTTGGGAGGTTGTCTTCGTCAAATGCATGTGATTTCTAAAAAATTCTAGTCTATGATGGAGAACCCATATCGATGAGGGTTTAGAAGAAAACGGTGGCAAAGTTCTAGAATATGCTGGGAAAATAACTGTGGCCAATGACATGTTTCTTTTTAATGGCCAAATACATATGCTTTTGGATGCCCCTGGCACCATAGGGAAGTCAATTTTGTAAGATAGTTTTATTTCTATGGTGATAATGTGGATTCAGAGGAGAGAGGACAATCATGTGGTTTAGCTATTCATATCATGTAAAATATTAATTTGTTTATCGAATAGAATAATTTGAAAATGAGATACATTGTAATTAACTTATTTATATTAAATTTAAATTATTATAGATGATGATGGTGATGATGATAATAATGTCTATTAAGACCAATGTGGTTTATCTGATTTTAAGAATGTAAGAGATTAATTGATATTCTTTAATATTTATTTCTATGATAAGAAAAGAAGGGAGAGCAGTGTACTTAGATCACCATATTTTTGTAGACTTACCAAGTCATGAAAGTTGGTAGCGTGGAAAATATTTTTAAAATTAGAATAGATGTGGGTAAGATCTAGAAATCCAAGAGAATGTTCTTTTCATATTCAACCCTTTTAGTATAACAAAGGTGATAAATATTTCATCCCAATGTATTCAGGGAACTCACCAAATTTCACTTTCAAGCTCATCAGAATTTGTTCTTTTATTGGCAATATTCATTTTCTTCTTACCACTCATTAAGTCAGAAATATATTATTGGTTATCAAGATTGGGGTTAATTACCTCCTTATAGTATGTTGGCTTCCTCTTTCCCTCTATCTCCTTATTATTCCGCAAGTTATCCTTAAATTTGGAAGTAATAATATTTTTAATACTATCTTTATTCTCTAAGATGATCTCCTCCTTTACCCTCTAATGGTCTTGCCAAGTCTGAGCATCCTTATGCCAACCTCGCTTGAGTTAAGTGGGGGTTTTGGCTAGAGCTAGATGCAATTTTGGGGAATATCTTGGCTTCTATGTTGCATAGATTGTTATACTTGAGTTACCTAAACATAGTCATGTTTGCAATGTGGGAAAAGCTAACTTAATTGAAGAGGATAGGGTAGGGATTATTTCCTTTAGTATTGAGGTTTTAGGTTGTAAATTTCTTTTGGATTGGCTTAATATTCATCCACAATTCTCTAGATATGTTGCATCCCTAAACCTCCCAACCATATAAAATGACAGCGGTGACAAGAGTCTCAATGAGGAACATTTTTTACTCCATACCCAAAGGTCTATTAACTTAGAATTGTTTCAAGCCCACAATAATCTTTCCATCCCACAATAATTCTTTTCTCAACTCTACAATTCTAGTTGAGTTGATAATAGATATTCATTCCCTAATACTTGTATGAAGAATTTTCTCCGAGTAATTATTATCATAAATGAAATTACCATAGTCAATGTTTTTGGATTTAACTATCACAACCTTAATAGTTTTGGTATTAACTATCATACACATTCTGGAGCAGTAATCTTGAACGATTCTAAGCTACGATTCTAAACTGCTTGTCAATATCATCATTGCTCCTAACTAGAAAAGTAATAGTATCAATATAAAGAAAAAGAATAATTACTATACTAATGACATTAAAGCCATCATATCATGTAGATTCCAAATATTCTTCTAACTTATATTAAATCTATTCTTACTATTATTAATTAACATTATATTTCCAACATTTTTTCAGTGTAAATTTATCATTATTGTTTTCTTAATTATTCTTGTTTTTATGACAACGGGTTGGAAGGAATTACGTTAGCTTACAGCCTTGTTGTCTATAATGAGCTTATAATAAGCTTTAAATGCACTCTTCCATTTTTTTAAAATCAGTAAAGTGTTTTTAGTTTTGATTTTGTGGGATTTTTGGTTTTGGTTATTCAATTTTATAAATTAAATGATTCTAAATGTAATATAGAAAATAATTTATAATGTAATCAAAATTTTAATTTGATAATAGATATCATATTAAAAAAATTATAAATAAATATTACAAACTTATATTAATAATGATTGGAAAAAGTTAATATTTATTTAAATATTTACTTAACAAAATAAAATATAATAAAATAATATCATAAAATTAATTAATTATTACTATTATTATTATTTTATTAGCTTAGTTCTATCTAAATCAAAATCTATTAAGTGTCTAGAGGAGAAGTGGAAAGTTAATATGGATTTAACTTCTTACCCTTGCTTTAAAATAAGCTTCAAACTTATATATAATTATTATTTTTTAAAATTTTAAGGTTGGAGTCAACATGACATTACCAATACATCTGGACACAGTGATATAAATTAAATGACTAATAAAAGTTGATATGTATCAAACCCTTCTCTCATAATACATCTGATGGACTGATTGCTGGCTCTAATGACAACCTCCCTAATTTGATTGAAATATCTTCAATATCTGCCTCTCTCCCTTCTCAGGTCTCCGAGATCATCTGTCATTAAATTAACAATTTCATTCTTTTGTAAAATTCACAAGCCTCTCCAATTCAGATTTGGATCAAATTCCTTTGTGCGCACAACTATGGTTGAGGAACAGAGGACCTGCCCTGCTACCACGCACACACAACATATATATATCTATGTGCACTGCAATTAGAATGACAAATTCATAATCCAACTACGGCTATGTAATTCATGGCAATATATGATATGTGCATAGAAAATTTAATGCACACAAGATTCCTCCGGTGCACGCAGCCAGCAACTTATACGCACAGATCCAAATTCACGGTTTCAAGGAATTCACGGGACTGGACTGTTACAAAATCAATTCAACATCAATTAATTGAGAATTCCTCTGTCCATACAAACAGGTTTCAACGATTTATATGCAGTTCACTGTTGTGTTCCACGACTATACACAGCCTCTAATCCTTGAAGGATACACCCAATTATATAACCAACGCACAGCTCCATAATTTATACGCACAGCTCATAAAATTTATAAAGGGAATTCTGTGTATGACACTCCACGCTAATAGTTGGGGAGTAATTATAAAAACCCCGCAGCACTTAACTCTTAACTATGTCACCACTGTTAATACACCGACCTTATATATTCCCTGCGATTCATTCCAAGGTTTTCATACCTTATCGTTGTATATGTATAACGCCTACAATCCTTTGTGTCACCGGTAATAATACACAGGTTTATATATCTCCACAGGTTTGCATATATATCTACAAGCTTATATACACACGCAGCCCTGGATCAACCAACAATTACAGTGGCACTCTGGTTGAGACTTGTCGCAGTTATCAAGACCACACTTCATCAATCGTTCTCTTAGAGACACACGCGCACCTTCTCTCTCTATGCAGACAAACTACATCGCCCTCGTTCCTACGCTACCTCAACACACAAATCTTTATAGATAACATATGAAATTCATTCAAAAGCCATGTTAAAACAATGCAATCATCAAACTTTCAGCGATTTTAATTATTCTTCTCAATATACATTCAGTACATGACATAACAGAGAGAGTTTCATCAAAAAACTTTGGCCTTGCCTCTCCTCCCCAGCATGGCGGCCAATTTCTCCCTTTATTCATATCAATAGTTGCATTATTACAAAAGTAGACTTACATAGCAAATTGGAGCTTTTCTTTGTTTTTTAACAACTAGTCTAGCCTACTTTATGCTAAATCTAACTAGAAAAAGATGGCATGCTTTTATTTCTTATCTAATTCCTAATTTTTAACTTAAGAAAAAAACATAGAAACAGCAGGAAAAGGATCCCACTCGTTGCCTGTAGATTATCTTTTTGATTTTTGGAATAAATCAAAAGATTTTTCCCCTTCTGAGTCACATGCTCCTGCATCAGACTCCCAAGGTAGAAAAATTCATGGTGTCCTGATCATGTGGTTTGTGGTCTTGATCTTCCTGGATCCCATACTTTGTTGTGCAACCGTCCAAATGCTTTATTCCTTTGCTGTCGCTGCATTTCTGTTGTCCTTTCCTCCTTTTTCTTCTTCATGTCAATTAGGTTCAATTTTTGATTGATCTTGCCTGTTGCTATTTCTATTTTCCTCCATTTTGATTGCTGCATCATCAACTGCCATATTTCTTCAATTTCTATGTCCAGCTTACTATTGTTGTTGCCAATTTTTGTTAATTCAACTACGACCATATATGTTGCTGCCGCTGCCGCCATAGATGTTGCTACCTCCCAAGCTTCCTGTCCCTCTGCAACAGGCTTTGGCTCATCACCTGTAAACACAATCAAATTCTTAGCATTAAAATCACAAGACCCACTAGTCTTATTTGTCGATTCAGTCACCAACTTTTCTCTCTGCAGCTCCAAGTCTTTTTCAAGATTCAAAAAATTTTCACTGGCTTTCTCCTTAGCTTTCTCCGGCAATATTTCAGCATGTTGATTTGTATTCACCATGAGACTGTCAGCTAGTCTCACCTTCTTACCATCTTCTGCTTCATGACTATCCTTCATGAAAACTTCCCTGCCTTGTTTCCTCAACAAATTATCCTGTGCATAAGTCCTATGTCTCTCCAATTCTCTTCTCTGAAGATCTAGTTTCCTGTACAATTCAATAACTTCATTAGGAGTAGATTTTGGAAACTTCACACAACTTTCCATACCTTCACCAGTGCTTGACCAATCATCAGCTGGTCGTTCTCTTTCAATATCCTGATTAGACTCCTTCGTCTTCATCTCTTCCTGAGATCTTGCTATCTCATCATTGATTTGAACAACCTTTTGTACATCCATTATCTACTCCAAGTACTCCTTTCCTCCAAGTAACAAAGTTTTTGAATCAGTCTTCTGTCTTGGTACATCTTCTTCCTGCAAAGGCAACAATGTATGATTGACACCATCCTTTCCAAATTTGTAGGTGTTCCTCTTCCCATCATGCATGGCTGCTCTATCATATTGCCAAGGTCTTCCAAGCAATATGTGACACACGTCCATAGGCATCACATCACAAACAATTTTATCTTTATACTTGCCCACTCGAAATTCCACTTCACATTGTTCACTTACCAACAGTTGATGTCCCTTTTTCAGCCATGACACTTTATAAGGTGTTGGATGCTTCATTGTCCTCAGCTTCAATTTCTCCACTACTTCTATAGAAACCATATTATCAGTGCTGCCACTATCAATGATCATCTGGCAACATTTTCCTTGGACTTTACACACTATCCTGAATAAAGCCTTTCTTTCTTGCCGTTCAACCATCTCCTTTGCTGGCTTAAGCAAAACTTTATTAAGTACTAGAGACTCTCCTCTTTCTAGTGTATTTATTTCATCTGTTACTGTTGCCACTGGTGCCTCTTCCTTAGTTGGAGCCACAATTGCATTCCTCTGCTTTATTTCTGCATTCTCTGAGCACTCAAAAGCTCTATGTCCCAACTTATTGCATCTGTAACATGTTATTTCTCTGCCTCCTCCTTTGCCTCCTCTTCCTCTAGAAAAACTCCCTCTGCCTCTTGCATCACCTCCTGTGGATGCATGCTCGGTTGAGCTACTGCTAGCTCCTTCTACAAGTGCTGTAGATCTTCCACTACCATCTTGACTTTCTTTTCCTCTGAAAGTCCCTTTCCCTCTGGCAGACTGATTCCTCATGAGTTTTTCCTGAGCTTTCAATGCTATCTGATAAGCTTCCTCTACTGTTTTAGGAGACAGTAAACTTATCTCATCCTGAGGCCATTCATATATCTAGCTACCTTCTCATCTGTATCTTGGGCTTCTCTAGCTCTTATGCTCACCTTATAGAACTCTTATGTATATTCCTTCACTGTTAAAGCTCTCTGCCTAAGATTTTCCATTTGTCTAAATAATGTTTGCTGATAATTACTCGGCAAAAACTTACCTTTTAACTTTGCAACCATTCTGATCCAATTCTTGATTGGCTGCTTACCCAGTCTCCTCCTTTCTGCCTGCACACCATCCCACCAGAGTGTTGCATGGCCTTTTAATTTGGTGACAACAAACTTTACCTTCTTCTCATCTTCCGTTTCTTCATAATCGAAGAATTTCTCCATGCTATTAATCCAGTCGATCAATTCTTCTGGATTCAGTCCTCCTTCGTAGATCGACACTAATTGGTTCCATGGCCTGGCTGTGGATTTTAACACTGACTGAAAGAACCTCATCTCAAGAGTAACATGTACAACTTCCTCCTCTGTAGCTTCAACTTCGGGCTCACTCACATCTCCATCATCTATGTTCCTGTATGAGGTTAACGCATCCAATCTAGCTCGTAGCTCTTCTATGCTTTCCATTATTTCAGCGTTTGCAACAGGCTGCCCTCTTCCACCACGTCCTCATCCTCTTCCAATTCTGAAAGCCATCCTTCCCCTGCTCCTGAGATTCAATTCTATGTCAGTTGCTGGCTCTGATACCACTAATGATGGACTGATTGCTGGCTCTAATGACAACCTCCCTAATTTGATTGAAATATATTCTATATCTGCCTCTCTCTCCCTTGTCAAGTCTCCGAGATCATCTGTCATTAAATTAACAATTTCATTCTTTTGTAAAATTCACAAGCCTCTCCAATTCAGATTGGGATCAAATTCCTTTGTGTGCACAGCTATGGTTGAGGAACAAAGGACCTCCCCTGCTACCACGCACATACATCATATATATATCTATGTGCTCAACAATTAGAATGACAAATTCATAATCCAACTACGACTATGTAATTCATGGAAATATATGATATGCGCATAGCAAATTTAAAGCACCCAGGATTCCTCCGATGCGCGCGGCCAACAATTTATACGCACAGATCCAAATTCACGGTTTCAAGGAATTCACGGGAGTGGACTGTTATAAAATCAATTCAACATCAATTAATTGAGAATTCCACTGTCCATAGAAACAAGGTTCAACAATTTATATGCAGTTCACTGTTGTGTTCCACGACTATACACAGCCTCTAATCCCTGAAGGATACACCCAATTATATAACCAACGCACAGCTCCATAATTTATATGCACTGCTCATAAAATTTATAAAGGGAATTCTGCGTATGATGCTCCACACTAACAGTTGGGGAGTAATTATAAAAACCCCGCAGCACTTAACTCTTAACTATGTCGCCACTGTTAATACACCGAACTTATATATTCCCTGCGATTCATTCTAAGGTTTTCATAGCTTATCGTTGTATATATATAATGCCTGTAATCCGTTGTGTCACCGGTAATAATACGCAAGTTTATATATCTCCACAAGTTTGCATATATATCTACATGCTTATATACACACGCAGCCCCCTGGATCAACCAACAATTACAATGGCACTCTAGTTGAGACTTGTCGCAGATATCAAGACCACACTTCATCAATCGTTCTCTTAGAGACACACGCACACCTTCTCTCTCTACGCAGACACACTACATCGCCCTCTTTCCTACGCTGCCTCAACACACAAATCTTCATAGATAACATATGAAATTCATTCAAAAGCCATGTTAAAACAATGCAATCATCAAACTTTTTAGCGATTTTAATTATTCTTCTCAATATACATTTAGTACATGACATAACAGAGAGAGTTTCATCAAACAACTCTGGCCTCGCCTCTCCTCCTCAGCATGGCGGCCAATTTCTCCCTTTATTCATATCAATAGTTGCATTATTACAAAAGTAGACTTACATAGCAAATTGGAGCTTTTCTTTGTTTTTTAACAACTAGTCTAGCCTGCTTTATGCTAAATCTAACTAGAAAAAGATGGCATGCTTTTATTTCTTATCTAATTCCTAATTTTTAACTTAAAAAAAACATAGAAACATCAGGCAAAGGATCCCACTCATTGCTTGTAGATTATCTTTTTGATTTTTGGAATAAATCGAAAGATTTTTCCCCTTCTGAGTCACATGCTCCTGCATCAACATCTCACATTGTAAAAGTTATAAATAAATAAATTATAACTTAATTTTAATATATATATATATATATAGAGGGGTTTTTTCACAATACCATGGGCCAATAAAATTGCCTCATACCAAAACTCCTATTGACAATTTTAAATTAATAACAGAATAAAGGTACTACTAAAAATACTTTAGCATATTCCATAGAGGTTAAATCTCCAACAATCAAGCACTAATTATTGATAATTAAATTAAAATTCCGAAAATAATATTTTAAAATAAACATATCTATTAATAATTATTGATAATTGAATTAAAATTTTGAAAATTTCATTTCAAAATAAACACATCTATCAACATAATTAACTAAACTATAACTTTATTTTAACTTATTGATATTAATCATAAAAAAATAATATATATATATATATTATATATATATATATATATATATATATATATATATTATATATATATATATATATATATATATATATATATATATCACATCATAGATATATCTATTAACCTATTAAAAAATATTAAACAAATGTATTTCACCAACCTAATAAAAACATAAATGGCAAATTTATTTCACGGATTAATTGGATTGTGGTTCCGGAATGAGCCTTTTTTGCCTTTTTGTCTACACCTAATTTATAATAAAAGTATATTAAACAAATTTATTTCACCATCCTAATAAAAACATATTTGGCAAATTTATCTCACGGATTAATTGGATTGTGGTTCCGGAATGACCCTTTTTTTCATTTTTTTGTGTACACCTAATTGAATTTGATAAAGAAAACGACAAATGCGGTTGCCTCAATAGTTCCACACTCAGTCAGTTTTGATGGCTAGACCTAATTTCAAACTCGAACTTTACGGCATAGCTAATTTCAAATTCCAGTTTTGATGGCTAGACCTAATTTCAAATTCCAACTTTCAGAACTGCCGGAATTTCCGTGAGTTATAATGGTCTAAGTTCATAGTTCCAGAATGTTCTCTATATTCTATGGGTTATACAGGATGAAGTTGGAGTAAAATTCTATCTATTCTGACCTTGAAATATCGTGGAGCATACTTTTAAAATGTGATAGCGTATGTGCGCCGTATGCACGTCCATAAGTTCTTTAACGGCCTCCTTTGAATTTGACTTTCAATTGCGTGCATATGTCGAATTGCCATTCTACGTTTAATCGTGCGCTTTCTTCATCTTCAAATTACGTTCTCTGCACGACATTCATGACATTATAAATGCAATGGCTCCCCTCCGATCCACACAAACACGGCGCTTGTAAAAGCTACAATCGCCGCTTGTCGTGTATACTTCATTCAAAAATAAGACGTGCTATGTGGGACACACTTGACACAGAGACAGCGAAGATTGCGGATTGGGCTTTCAACCTAATGATATTGATGGACGGCCAATCGCCAAAACAGCAACAGAAAGCTCCTAAGCCATTGCCTGCAAGGGTAACCTGCCTTTGCCTTTCTTTTTGTTCCATCTCAGAAAGGTTGCGCTGGTTCTTTCTCACAATATATTTGTTTAACTTAAACTATAGGAAAATCATATTGAATAGGTGAATGGTTTTACAAATTTATGTTAGCTGGAATTTTTTTATGGTTGGAAAACATGTGTTATTCTCTCCAGCCAGACAACATCTGAATTTTGATATATTTATTTATTTTATAGTGTAGGAAAATCATATTTTTTATGGTTGGAAAAAATGTCTTAATCACACAAGTGATGAGATGAATTTTAATATATTTATTTATTTTATATGGTATGAACATCAAATTAAATAAGTGAATGGTTTTACAAATTTATGTTAATTAAATCTAATATTTTAATGGTGAGAAAATATGTATTATTTTCTTTAGGTTACTCACATCTATTGTATTTGATCAAGATTTTTTAATTTTCGTGAAATTTTGGTTAGGAATTAATGGAGACAAAGGAGCTCAAATTTCGGTCCACAAAATGACGACCAGAAAGAGGGTGAATAGGACAATGGTACATTTACTAGGATGAAATGATACTCACAGAAATCCTTAGATTTGGGATGATCACTTACACTTCATTCAACATTCCCACAATCGTACCGAGCATTCATCGACTCAGACATCTCCATTTGAAGCATGTTACTGTTATTTACCAAAACCTTTTTTAGAATTGATCTCTGCGAAAGATATATGTGGAGAAAGAAAATAATTTCACTGAAAATATCTAATTGGTACATCAAATAGTACAAGAACATTGTAAAAGAGCCAAGCCAAATACAAATCCATGCATGAAAAGCACCTTGTTGATCACAATTTTCATGTGGGAGCTCAATTTTATTTATATATATGCAAAGAAAGGTTGTAAAGAGAAGGTAAAAAGCTCAAACTCATATGGTACATTCTTTTTGATTAGATTTTCCTCGTTATATGCAAATATATTCTATTGTAAATGTTGAAAACTAGAGATTGTATGAGCCTCCTATGATCATGGATCAAGAGGAAAGTATTTAGGTACCTTCCATAGAAGATTTGGTTCGTGAATACATGTATGAATTGCAGGGAGACAATGACTTCAAGCACGGGTGATGTCAAGTAACTTTGTGTCACGCTCAAATGTACCAATGCAAGCAAAGCATGATGGATCGAGAGATCAGGGAGGTAAGAGAGCTTCACCCTCACTTATTTTTTGAGTAGTACCAAACTTTTGGTAGTACAAAACCGTCCAATGGGGAGGAGTGATCTCGAGGATCCAAAAGATGCTCAAAGTTCCCTAAAATGGTCAAAAATCAAAGTTCATAGATGCAAGTTTGGTAGTACAAAACCTTCCAATGGGGAGGAGTGATCTTGAGGATCCAAAAGATGCTCAAAGTTCCCGAAAATGGTCAAAAATCAAAATTCATAGATGCAAGTGGAACCAAGCTTAATGTGTACTTCTCATCACTCTCTTATTCCAACAGAACTTGAACGGGTGAAAAAGGACAGCGTAGGAAAAAGTTACATCTAGTGAAAGTTTACATCCAAATAGGCAAAAATGTCAATATTCAACAGGTCAAAGTCAAAAGTCAAGGTAACTAGTAAAAATAAGGTTCTAGGCTCATTAATCTAGCTAACATGTGCCACTTCTAGATCTCAACAAATGGAGTTGTATGGTTGGTGTAATGTGGACCAATGGATTGGTACCACATGTCCCAATGAGAGGGCACCACATCGCCCAATCTAAAGAGGCCACATGGCCCTGTGGATTGAAATAAAATTTATTAAAATGCACTGGCCTGGGTTGGAGCGTGGACCTTCCAACCAACAATCTCGCGTTTTACCACAATGTTGATGGTGTTTCTCAAGAAATATGGGAGAAATGTTTTATCTAAAGTTTTTTACGACAATGTTGATGGTGCTTGTCAAGAAATATGGGAGAAATGTTCTATCTAAAGTTTTTTACCACAATGTTGATAGTGTTTCTCAAGAAATATGGGAGAAATGTTCTATCTAAAGTTTCTTTGGCACTCGTTTGGGGAAATGGATATCGCGGAGGCTACCATATCCATGATATTGGATAACGATGCCACCATATTACAAACAAGTTTTACTATATACATTGAAACCGCCTAAAATTCATTCAACAAATTCCAACTATTGTGCATCGAACCCCTTACTATGGACTTTATAAGAAACGTTAACAACCATTGAGCCATGATGGTTTTTTTTTACTATTAAACAAAGCCATTCTATTTTAAGTGGCAGAAATAGAGTATTTTTGGATTTTTGAGGCCATATGGAAGCCATTTTTAGCATTTAAAAAGCATATATAGGGGTTTTTGTACCTTCCAAATGTATTGGAAGAATTATTTTGACGATTTGGAGCATGTAAATAAATGTAATTGAGCAGTTGAGCATATTAATAAAGCAGTTACATTGGAAGCACCTGGAGATGTAGCCCAAGAGGGATGAACTTCGTTATCAACTTGTCTTCTTTTTCTTGCTTCTATTTTTAATATCCATTCTTTTCTTTTACTGAAAACTTTTATCAAGTGTATGTGTTTTCACAATTTCGATCCATTGCGGAAGAATACATAAACTAACTTGCAACTTGTTTAATAATACCTTCATTTCTTTCTTGGATCATGTATGTATTTATATATATATATGTGTGTGTTTTCTAAAAGAAATAAAGGAATTTTGAAATTATATATATATATATATATATATATATATATATATATAATATCTATATATATCTATATATATGTCAAACTAATTATATTTAGACTATAGAGAAGTGGGTTTCTTCTGCCCAAATATTAAAGGCTTAAAGGGCATACAAGTTTCCAATGTAATCTCTTGACACATATACAATACACACAATTGGAGGATGAGAGAGGGGCCTCACCCTATCATTGTTTAAAAGGGTGAAATTTCCATGTTTAGTTTATTTTTAAACTTTTTTAATCATCAATTCAACACTTAATGTTGAAGGTGGGACCCCCTCTATTAATTTCAAACCACTAGAGGAGCGGCCCCATGTAGTAATTTCTGGTTTTAGAAAAACCACGTGAAAATTTGCATATTATCAAGCCACACAATTTGAACCAAGAAACACAAGGCATTACCAATGAGAAGAGAGGATTAAGGTTGGCATGAAATTCTACCGAATACATTCATTACCATATCATAACTTTTGATCAATTCTTTTAATGTCACATGAAATAAAATATGATCCAATGTGTCTTGCAATAAACGTTGATAACATTCAACAATAAATGGGTTGACTAATCCTATGGACCATTGAGATTATCTTAAATTCCAAGCACCATCTTCTGTTTTAAGTTTCACCCATGGGGATGAGAGAGATAATTTTCATTAAACTACTTATATTAATCAACAAATGCCGAAAAAGCTTGAGATTCAACTAATTTCATATTTCAAGAAAAAAAATTGTGTCAAATGCGATGACATCAACTATATACACCATGAATCCATTCATATAAAAGAGTGTTAGAAAAAAATGTAAGATAGGCATTCATACTTGTTTTCATCTCTCATACTTGTCATTCTCTCATAGTGCTCATAGAATGAAAGTGTATTCCCTTGAGAATGAAAACCTATGAATAACACAATCAGTTGTTGATAAGGTTTTATGGCACAACCCACAGGGAATACATAGGTGAGACATATAGAGAACACATTTGGGTGTTGATCAGTGTTTATGGTGCGACCCATAGAGAATACACTAGCAAGACGTATAGAGAATAGAGTTGGGTGTTGATCAGGGTTTATGGTACGACCTGTAGAGAATATATGGGTCGAATGAATAGTATATGTGTTAGTGTCTTTGAAACAATATGAATAGTATATGGTCATGTGTTGTACTATATATATATATATATATATATATTATATATATATATATATTATATATATATATATATATATATATATATAACATTTATATCATATAAACTTTATTGGAACTATCCAAAAAACTCAATGTTGGCCCCATTCACAGCTCCTGTCTCTATGTGGGGTCAATTAATTAAGGTGTTATTTCCAATTCCTAAACGCCAACTGAATTGAGCTTTTACTTTACCCCAAGAGCGTCGATAAAATTGAACTTGTGACCTCCCAATATCAAATTAGGGTGCTTTGATGATGGTTACTTGATCAATCAAGCATTTAACCCTCAATAAGGATAGTAAATACATATGATGAAAACAATAGTGAAAATAATCAATAATGTAATCTCCTAGAAATTTATGTTACAATTTTTCCAAATTCTTTAAGTGAGTCATATTTAAGTCTGCGAACCCTCTCATACTATCAATGCATGCATCACTATTACCATGTCAAATTTCAATGCATACAAGCACAAAATAAAAGGATTTCAAGATTGGGCCCATTCACAACCCTTGAATCTCTGTGGGGTCAACTAATTAAAACATAATTTCCATTGATTCCTAAATGTTAAGTGAATTGAAATTTTTCTGGACCTCAAAAGCGTCAAGAGATTTGAACCTGTGACTTCAATTTCTTATTGTTATGACCTCATCAAAATGAACAGTTTCAAGTGTTTTAGTGAGCAATTTTTGGGGGTATTTATGAGCTTCACTAGGTTTCTCTATTGATTGACATGGGTCTACATCAAAATTCAACTTTCCAATTCTCTCAATCACATCACTTAAAGGGGCTTATTTATTTAACGAAGTAGCAACGATTCAATGAAGTGCATACAATGCTTCAAAAGGATAGTCCATAGATTGACCAATGATAGGGATACCCCCTTCAAGATGTGAAATATCATTATCAAATTCATGATACGTTTCTACGTAAATGACTTTGTCTAAATAATAAAGCTACCACTCAATGATGTTTTAATTCTTGGAATATTTGAGAACATTAACATCTCTATATAATAGAAGCTTATTGTTTACATCATTGTAAATATGATATTCTTTGGTGGTACCTCATTACCCAAAAAAGATTCATTTTCTGCATAAATATTTCTTCTATATTCGTTAGGAATGAAGACATTACAAGCAAAAGCAAATATACCAACATGCCTTATAGAAGGAAAGTGGCCATAGCACATTTCATAAGGAGTATTATTTCTAAGAGCATGTGAATGAAATATATTTTTCATGTATACTACACCTTGAACTATCCTAGCCTATATCCATCTTAACTCTGTATCTACCAAGCATCAAGAGGGATCAAATCTCTTTTCACTCTAAAAGAGGTTTCCATCTCCAGAAATTTGATCCTTCTTGGTGCTTGGTAGATTCAGAGTCAAAATGGATATAGGCTGGTTTAATTTGCACATTTAAGTAGGCTATATTCCTATGAATACCATGGGTCAATATCGTGAGTTCTCAACACCATGGTCAATAACATGGGTCTTTTTTTTAATTATTATTTTATTTTGATAGGGTTATTTCCATTTTTCTATTTTTATTTTTACTTTTTTTCTTACTTTGATAGCGTTAAAATGTTTACATGACATTATATTAACTTTTTTATTTACTTTAGTTTTTATTTTAATTTATTAAATTTTATTTTTTATTTATAGGACATTACATTACATTAATGCATATCTTTCATATTGGGTTGGAAAGCTCCTCTTGACACAATTAGCCCAAAACATCATCTTTATATTTTTGAAAAACTTTATTAAGTGAACCATATATAAGATAGTCCTATTCCTTCTTTGAGCTACACCATTTTGTTAAGAATTTTATGGAACAGTAGTTTGATGTTGAATCTCATGTTCACAAAAATAGACTCCAAATTCGTTAGAAGTATATTCCTTTCCATTATTAGTATGAGGGGAGAAAATACGTGATTGTGCATCATTTTCAATTCATGAATGATTTTTTTTTAAGTTTCTAAATCTTTTGATTTATATTTCAACAAGTATATCCAGCACATCATGTGGTAATCACCAATAAAATTGATCATATATCTATTTCCATTTGACAAGAATAGGAGTAGGGCCACACAAATTAGAACGAGTCTGTGCAATATTTTTACGTGCTCTCGATGTAGAATCATGAAATGGTTATCTTCTATGTTTTCATAGGGTACAACCATCATAGTGCTTTAGTTCCCTTGAAATAGTTGGTAAACTAGAAAAAAACATTCATTTTCTGAAAGCATGTGCTATCATAATTAAGATGCCCAAATATTGTATGTAGTAGAATATTGGATGGAAATGTACTTACAATGCAATCAGAAATTCATTTAGATTAATATGCACAAGTAGATGTTCCTCACAGCTTCAATAATCCTTTTTTCTTTATTCCGGTCATGATAACCATGTTGTTTGATGATTTTGTTTTCTATCCTTTTCCATAAAACATATGAATGGAGTTTCCTTGCTATTGACTATGAATAAAGTAAAATAAACTATCCATAGCTCTATAAGGTAGATTACATCATGTACAAGAAATTCAATAAGTCCAGGCAATTTAAGTTAGATGGTGCCAAAACTGGATGTCTTAAGATTTTACTTGTTTACCAAGTTCACTAAAGTATTCAAAGAAAAAATTTGAAATTTCATATGGTAGGTTGCACTTATATCAATAAACCATGCATATTTCCAAGAAGAAAATGAAGTATGAGACAAATCTTAATCTAATATTGCAATGGGAAACAAGATAATGGGAAGATTCAAGTGCTTTACCTTCTTCTAGATTTGGTATTTCACCTTTCTCTTCTTCAAATTATTTCTTGATTCTCTCATAGGTTATTATGTAATCTGAAATGGGGCACTAAAGTCTTCTTGTCAACTTACAAGAACCTCTCCCACTCCAAAGCTTAAACAATTTCCACGATCTATGCTTATGATTGATAATTTGCAGAAGTAAGCACTTGAAATAGGTGTATGCTTGTGTTTGACTTTAACAACTTAATTTCCTTAAGTTTATTTGCTTTAGTGGTATTTACACAGACATAACAATAAACAATGCAAAGCATAAACAAACACATAAGACAACAAGTTTAATTAGGAGTTCACCCAAACCTCTTGGGCTACGTCTTCGTGAGCTCTAGTCAACTCAACTCGGCTCTTTGGGATTATGGCTTCTTTTACAAGTTCCACAATCAACTCCATAGTTTTACAACTGAACTAATGGGCTTATAATGCCATATTTATACCTGGCTTTTTGGCTCTCTTGCTCTCAGCTCTTGGGGGCTCCTGGCTCTCGACTCTTGGCTCTTTGTAAAAGGAATAATTGCCTCCATCCTTTGGTGGCTTCTCTTTGTTCTCCTCTCACTGGCTCAAATTACTACAATGTGTGAGCTCCCCCTGAGTCTCTACATAACAATGGAATTCATCCCTGAGATGGCTGGAACTCCTTGATTCCATAAGAGTAACGCCTCTAGACCCCCTAGACGGTTACCAAAACCTCTTTGGCTCCCAAAAATGCCTTCTTCTATGTTCGACACTTTTGTCCATCTCTTCGCCTTCTCTTCTATGTTCTAATTCGTGTTTTCATGACACGTTCTGTTTCATCATTTCTTTATGGTGGGGAACAATGATTTTTTAAAATAGAAATGGTTTGGAGACAAAGGAATGGTGGGCAAGGTAGTCCCCACTGTCTGACCTTTCTCCGTAACAAAATCCCCAAAACAGAGCAAACTTAAACAATATGTAATATACACGAAAATACATTGCGAAACAGATTAATCTGGATCTCAAATATCATCAACCTTCATCTATAATATTTTGGGTCCACACATCCCTCACAAATCACAATGTTGCATGGTCGGTTGTTCCCCTTTGCTCTACTATGGTCCAATATCCCGATCTCTGATCACTCTGATCAATGCCTCATTAGCGATCAGCATTATCGCTTATCGGTGGTTGCTGCTTCCATGGTCCGCAGCCCTCAAGCTACCTCGATTAGCAATCTTTGATCAGATCCTAACCATTGATTCCCCATTTAATCTAATGGTTCACACTAAACTTAAAACATCAAGCATTCTACGTAATCTCCACCCTTGATCCACGATCTCCAATCCAACAACTAATAGCCATTTTGGGTGGCCCACTTGCACATAAATTACCCATCAAAAAAAGTAGTTTTCTCTCCCTCGTCGCGTGCTACGTGTCGGCTGGTGTATGGAATTGGGTGAAGCCCTTCCAATACCACTTACCACTTGAAGCCTACTCGAAATATCGTTTACCACGAAGCTCAATTCCTTCACTATTTTGTTCAATAATCCTCCGGGTCCACTTCATCACATTTCTCTTAAGGCCACAGTCCAATCGCACTGCTGGCTTTTCTCCAATGCAATAATAATGGATGACTACTCCATTGTTTTGCTTACGTCTGTTGATCTTTCAGATCCAACGACCCTTGAACATCAACGTTGCATTTCTTTGGCAGGCTTGTGTTTCAATGTAGTTTCGTTGTCATACTTTGATTTAAAACATTATCGAAGACTTGGAAGGTTTATTCAAGATCCATTTTGGATCACGCCTCCCCATTAGGAATCTTTTGGACCCTAAAAGACTGAAATAATGATCTAAACAAGTGATGAGAGTAACAACACCCTCTTCCATCAGCCTCCATACACTCACCTTCATGGCTAGTGCCTCTGAGAGAAAACTCGAAGCTAGTCAACACCTTCCTTCTTGGACTTCATGCAGAACTCCTACTGAGAAGGTTACAGTAGGTAGTTTAAACCTTTCTTCCTTGATCATTGATCCAAGGTCACTCAAGAAATGTGAAGTTACATCTTCTTCACAAAAATTTACATTTGTACCTATTTGACATAGTGTCAACAACAACAGAATTACAAACAACAACTGGATGGCTTAAACTCTTTCTTCATTGAAAGAAACAAATTTCACAACTTGTGAACACCTCCATGTCTTTACATCTGCATACAAATGATTTACTAGATAACAAGCCAACAAAACATGCCTTTAAGACAATTGACCCTTCAAGTCAAGCATGTCAAAAAAGAACTGTAGGATTCCTTTTTTTCAAAGATGAAACACTTCATCATTATCTCCATCTTAGAGACCAAATCAACTTTTTCAAAGTCAACATTAACATTACATGCATGCTTAAAAACAAAGTAATCAACCCTTCAAGTTAATTACACTCACATGTTCAAATACAAGGAAATGATCAACATCCTTGTGTTCATGCACATCATTCCCATGCATGCATTTCATCCTTCAACTATTGTTTAAGCACACTGTACTCGAAGCTGAAATGAATATAATGTTGCAGCAATAAAGTGAGTCTCCTACTCAACTTTTCCATTCACCTTCTTGGTAAAACCCTACAACTTCCATCTAATGAACAAAGAAATGCAACTATATGTGATACATTTATGTTCACATTAAAAGATATGCAAGTTTAATTAGATAAGAACTATAACCATTTCTTACCAATCCATTTCAAATGTCCTTCCTTTATCTAAACACCAACATCAACATGTGAATCATATTGAAACACATCATTCATGGAATCTTTCTTTCCATTCCTACCATTCTCTCTTTCCACCCTTTTCAAGTTTTGTGGAAGCATTGTTGGATTCAAATTCTAACATTTTGCAGCAATATGTCCTTGCTTATGGTAGTAAGTGCAACACATGTGCATCCTCTTGATAGCATGATTTTCCTTGTCCATTGGGCCTTTGGTTTTTTCTTCTTTTCCTTCAAAAGTTTCCTGTATGTGGCCATTCTCTTCCAACATCTAGAAAAATTATGGTTATCAAAACCACAAAAGGAACATGCAGATATTTTCCCATGCTTATATGAAAATTTATCATGCTTAACATAATCAAAAGGAACATGATTAGAACCCGATTTATACCTTTTTTTAACCTTTATTACCTTAATGAGAAGGTGAATCAAATGAACAAGTGGATCCCTTTCGAACACCATCAATCTCTTCAAGGCTTTCAGAGTTTCCACAACTCTCTGGTTCAAGTGTATGCTTATGAACACCTTCTTCCTGCAAATTATTTTTCAAGCTATTGCATTTCCCATGAATAAAATCTTTACACTCTTCAAGTAGAAGACCTAAAATGAAACTCCTTCTTGGAACTGTTTCAATTGTCTTCATGACATCTTTGGAACTTTCTCCATATGATTGTCCATAGCCAAGACCCAAATACTTATGCCTTTCCTCAACCATTATTGGTTCAACAATACCCTGTGCATGTTTGCCCAGTCCTTTTCCTTCATAGCCCATTTTGGACATTAAATTGGAACCTATGCCTCTGGTATGTTTTTCAAAAGAACCAACATAAATATTCTTAGAGGATTTTGAAGACAAACTGGAAATGTTTAGCTCTTCTTCAAGCTAATACTTGAGTATGGCTTCTTTGGAAACAAGGAGTTGTGTCTCCAACTCATGCATCCTTTCGAGATCCATATTTGCAATATGAAGTTGTCTCTCCATTTCTTGCAATTTGTCAGAAAGCAATTGATTCTCTTCCTTCATGGAATTCAATTGCGCTCAAAGTTTGGTGCTCTTCCTTCCATCCTCATACATTTCTCTCACCATATCCATCATGATGAACAAGTCTTGCTTCATGTATTCTTCAAAGAATCTTGTGAGGAAAGAATAATTTGAGGACTCACTTGTAGAAGTATTCATTATCAAAATGAACAAAAGAACTTCAAACAAGATCAACAAAGAGCTTATTCAAGCAACCTTTCGCAACAAACCTCTTGTGCTTCAAGGATTGCCTTAAGGTCCTCTAGGATAAGAAGAATGCCCTCAACCCTTCTTCCTTCTTGTCCTCTCCTGGACTTAGCTATCAATAGCTTTCCTTTCACCTCTGTAAACTCAAACAATAGTCAAACACCTTTCAATTCAACCAAGCATTCTGATATGATACCACCTGCTACCTGATACCACCTGCTCTCGTATAAATTTCTCTGATATAACCTTCTTTGAAGCTGGGGTTAACCAACCTGATACTTTGATACCACCTGATCTAAAATGGGGCACTAAAGGCTTCTAGTCAGCTTTCAATAACCTCTCCCACTCCAAAGATTAAACAATTTCCAAGATCTATTCTTATGAATGATAATCTGTAGAAATAAGCACTTGAAATAGTTGTATGCTTGTGTTTGCCTTTAACCACTTAATTTCCTTAAGTTTATTTGCTTTATTGATATTTACGCACACATAATAGTACATAATGCAGCGCATAAAAAAACACATAAGACATCAAGTTTAATTAGGAGTTCACCCAAACCTCTTGGGCTATGTCTTCGTGAGCTCTAGTCAAATCAACTAGGCACTTTGGGATTATGGCTTAAATTCTTTTACAAGTTCCACACTCAACTCCATAGGTTTACAACTGAACCAATGGGCTTAGAATGCCATCTTTATCCCTGGTTGTTTGGTTCTCTGGCTCTCGGCTCTTGGCTCTCGGCCCTTGGCTCTTTGTAAGGAGAATAATTGCCTCCAACCTCTAGTGGCTTCTCTCTGTTCTCCTCTCGCTGGCTCAGATTATCACAATGTGTGAGCTCCCCCTAAGTCTCTACACAACAGTGGAATTTTTCCCTGATATCGCTTGAACTCCTCAAGTCCATAAGAATAACACCTCCAAACCCGTTGGACGGTTACCAAAACCTCTTTGGTTCCCAAAAATTCCTTCCTTTATGTTGAACCCTTTTGTCTGTCTCTTCGCCTTCTCTTTTGCATTCTAATTCGTGTTTCCATGACACATTTTGTTTCATCATTTCCTTACAATAGGGAACAATGATGTTTTAAAATAGAAATGGTTTGGAGATGAAAGGACCGACGGGCACGACAATCCCCACCGCCTGGCCTTTCTTTGTAACAAAATCCCCAAAACAGAGCAAACTTAAACAATATGCAATATACACAGAAATACATTGCAAAATAGATTAATCCAAATCTCAAAGATCAACCTGCATCTATAATATTTCGAGTCCATGCATCCATCACAAATCACAATGTTGCATGGTCTATTGTTCCCCTTTCCTCTGCTACAGTCCGATCTCCCGATATCCAATCACTCTGATTGATGCGTCATCGGCTATCCACATTATTGCTATATCACTTTTTGATGGTTGTTGCTTCCATGGTCTGCAGGCCTTAAGCTTCCCTGATCAACGATCTCCAATTAGATCTTGACTATTGATTCCGCATTTAAGCCGATGATTCGCTCTATATCCGAAACATCAAGCAGTCTACTTAATCTCCACAGTTGATCCATGATCTCCAATCCAACGGCTGAACGCCATTTCGGGTGGCACACTTGCATGGAGATTACCCACCCAAAAAGGTGTTTTTCTCTCACCTACAACGTGCTACGTGTCGGCTGGTGTATGGAATCGGGTGAAGCCCTTCCAATACCACTTACCATCTGAAGCCTGCCCGAAATACAATCTACCACAGAACTCAATTCCTTCGCTATTTTCTTTTATATTCCTTTAGGTCCACTTCATCGGATTTCTCTTAAGGCCACACTCAAAACACATCACTGGCTTTTCTCTGATGGGATAACAATGGATGACTGCTCCATCATTTTTCTCCCATCCGTTGATCTTTCATATCCAATGACCCTTGAGCATTAATGCTACATTTTTTTGACAGGATTATGTTTCAACCTATTTTCCCTGTCATACTTCGACTAAAACATTATCGAAGACTTGGAAGGTAAATTCAAGATCCATTTTGGATCATTATGCATGTGGATATTTCATGCCCATGTATATCACAACAAGCGTAGTGGATATCGGATCCTTCTCTTTCATGGTGTTTACACCATTGCCTTTGGGATTCTTCCTTCCACGTCCTCTTCTACTTGCTCTTCTTTTAGGATAATTATGTGACTGATTATTCTCTTTCTATTTAAGTCACATTGCATCTTCAAGGGATTTAGATATTATCTTCCTCATCTAAAAATATTTCTCTGGTTCTTCAAACTCCTCCGCAAGAGAGTCAAAAGTAAGTTTGTTTAGTTGCATACTAAGTTGTAGGGATTCAAGAAAGTGTCAGTATTTGGGATAAAGATCCTTGAAAAATGAAGCAAGATAAATATGCATCTGAATTTGAGTGGAATATACATCATGCATGATAGCTTTAATATTTGAGGTTATGTCGAAGATATCATTCTTTAAACTCAAGGTTGGAGGGTTTAATCACCAACCAAACAACTTCCAATTTTAAATGTGAGTCATATAAATCCTTTAGCTTCTTCAATGCATCATAAGAACTTGTAATTGGAGCAATATGATGTCTCACCTCTTCACTTATATAGGTAGTAATTAGGGCATAGTTTTTTCCTCCTTTACTCTCCCAAGTGGTGAGTTCTTTGTCTTATGTGGGCTTAATGGGTGCATTATTACCTTCTCCTACATATGTTTCTTTCCATATGTCATTAAAGATGAGGATGTGTTTGAGATTTTTAGGAAAACCTATATAGTTGTCCTTACCAATAACCACTACATGAACAATTGAGATGATAGAGTGCATCGTTTCCAATAGTTTTGAGTTGCTACAATATTACCCAATGTATCAAATCACAACCGAAATTTTAACATCTAGAAGTTAAAAAACAACAAACCAGGGGAAAAGTGTATTAGGCACACTTATTCCACTAGAATTGATGACAATACCTCAGCCTTGTGTGTTAGTTAGATTCAGAACAAATTATTGGTACCAATAAAAATCCTAGTCACTTTTTAAAGTGCAAGTCACCATATTGGTCACACATTCGACATGCCATTCCCAAATATAGCTAAAATTGGGATCCCATATTCACATTCAAATTATAGTCAGTGTATGACTCTATAACACTATAAACAATTACCTAGTAAGTGAACAAGTAAAGGAAGACCACAATTTAATAAGTTGGATACCAAAACACATTGCATTTAATGCACATTATAGACAACAATATATTAGATACCAGGTTCTGAAGAAATATACTTATCAAATCGTAATGGATAACAAAATACATTTCTTGGGGTTTAAAACATCAATTTGCTAAATTGAGGTCACAAATTTCTTTATTGATCTCAATGTCTCCCCATAAGCAATACTAGGAGTACAGTGTAGTGAATATGAATATTTTTTATTGTACTTTGAGTACAATGTCATTTGCAAGAAAAACTTACAAAAGTAGGGCTCATGTGAATTCATTTTCCACAACCCTCACATCTAAACTAATCTTGTCACTACAAATTTAAACCTCAAGCCTATGTAAGCATTGAGAGTCGTGAATAGATATATACATACTTTAGCATAGGGAAAGTTTTTTGAAAAGTAGAGGAGTTACATTAAATGGTAGGGATGTCTAAAATTGGGACTTATTGGTTGAATACCATGTAAAACCAAGGAATAACTTCTGAATTGATGCATTTTATTAACATGAATATAATTATATTACATGGAGGCATGACCTTTAGGATTCTTCTTCCTAGGTTTGTTCCTATTCTAACTTTTCATTTTCCCTTTTTACATATTTACCGTTTATTTAGCCAATATCTAAGGATTAGGTGTCTAACATAAAGAAGCACATTCTTTTCGTGAGTAATTCAAATAATTTGGCAATAGTAATTAAAAAGAAAAAAACATGGTTATGGTGCGTGGATTGTGATGCTCCTCCTAGGATCACTCGACTAAATATGCCACCCTGAAAACTAGCCTATCTATATTCTTAGACCAAGAAACCTTTGTAGGTTCCCTTATATTTGACCCCACGTCTAGACTACAATCAGAGTGTTTTCATGTTTTTAGTATAACACCTTCCTAATGTATCTTTCAAAATCCATTTCACTAGCCAAAACTTACTTTGTATTTCTATCGACCCTCCTCCCCCCACTTTCTTATGACAAAGGTGATCCCTACTCCAAATCTTCACAAAAGTAAAATCTCACCCCCACCCTCCCTGTCAAGTTCTCTCCTTCCACTCATCTCTTGTCAGCTCCATAGTCTCCCCACCTCCTACTCATTAATTCCACCTTAATCTCCTTTATTAGTCTGAAGACTCTGCCATCTTATCCTTTCACTTATTCCTCTACCTTCTAATTAATAATTAAACAATAATCAAGCTTAATGTTAATCATAGATTAATATGCCATATAATACTAGTGTATCTATGCAAGGTGTAGGCATGTAGCTAGCCCATGCATGCCTCATACATATAGTAATAACAAAAATAAGGATCTGTCACATCAAGACATCTCATAGTAGGTTGGCTATAAACCCGGCCTTGCATAATAGTGTAAGGGAGTAGACATTAAAAATAAAAAATAAAAATAAAAAATCAATGCAATACCCATAAAAAACCATAGACTTAATGCTATGGTGGATGCTAGGCTATTACAATACCTTCTTCTCTTCATAAAGTGATGTTAAATGAATGTAATGCAACCACTTGAAGAAACACCAAACCCAAGGCTAAATAGAATACTTGTTATTAAAGACTAAAAATAGCCAAAAATATTTAAAGTTGGCATAAAATACAAAATAATATTTACTTTTCCTAACAAAATACTAAAACAACACACAATCAGAAGTAAATAAATGCTAAAGTACTTAATGATAGTTTATTTTTCTATAATATATTAAAAATAAATATGCCGAAAACACACACACACACGCACATATAATGATTTTATCAACTTAGAAATTAATTTCTGTAATTTTCTTTACTATTAAGAGAATCACAATTATATGCTACATAAGGCAACAATATGTATGGAAACTTTACAAACCTTATCCTACTTAATTAATTAATTCTTGTTGAAGAAAGAATTTAGAAATCAATTTATAATTTGACTGTTATTGTTGTTGTTTTTGTTGTTGTCATTGTTGTTGTTGTTGTTGTTGTTATTATTATTATTTTATTTCTAAAATTAAAGAAAACTCTTATTCCAGCTTTCACAAATATGTAGCCATCATAAATCCTTTTGTGTAAGAGCTTGTCTGATAAGATTTGTGTTGCCACCATATATCCCTAGAACATGCATACTAAATTTTCACATTTATGGTTTGAATAATATGAAAATATTATTGGGTTAATATTTTTTACATTCTCTGAAACAATTGGCATCAAGAATAAGCTTTGGGTTATGGAGTGGTTGGTAACTATTAGATCAATTAGCTGTTCAAGGAATATATAGGATGTTTGTGCTTGTGTGACGCAGGAGCATTTGGCTCAGAAGAATCATTGTATATTAGTGGACATAGGGGGGCCTTGTGTCTTAAGTAAGTTGGTTTCCTAAGTGTTAAATTAATGTAATTGCTTAGGTTTTAAGTGATTTTAATGAAAATAGGAATTAGTTAACTATTTTGAGGATATTTTTAAATGTTCCCGAATGTAGGAGAACATGAGTGATGATAAGTAATTAGTATGGATTGATATATTGTAATATTAGGAAGTAGTTCATGATTTATGAAGGATCCTTAGGATTAGTTGAAAGTTGAGATCCTTATGGGATAAAGAAGATATTTTAGGAACTAAATGAGGACTTAGAGTATTCTTAAAGTTTAGTTGAGAAGATCGAAGATCTGAACCAGAATTGGAAACATAGTCCTTTTGTATATATGTAAGCCAAAAGGGCAGAGGAGGCATCAGTCAAGTTAGTCAAGTCGAGTAAGTTAGAGAGAGACTTAGTAGATATATAGGGTTATATTGTAGCATACAAGCATTGAAATGAGAAAGGGCCATTGATACAAACCGTGAAAAGGCAGATCAAGCCAAAGCTAGATTGTAGAAACATAGTTTTATTTGTATCTGTACATCTGTTAATGAATAAGGAAATTGAATTCATTGTGGTTGTGTGTATCATTCCTTTTATGTGTTGAGTGATCCATAATTGGGAAAATATGGTTTTGTGTGATAAACCATGATGAATGAATTCAAGTTGAATTTCTAAAAGTCTTTCTGAGTGAAAAAATACTTATCATCTGGGTAGAATCTATGTGATTCCATTCGCATTTAATAGATGTATGTACAAGTCAAGTAATTACGAAATCTGAAGGAAGGGAAATAATACAGAGTATATTATGAATTCCAGTTCGAAGTGGTGTTAAAGAAACATAGGTTTATGTTGCAGATGGAGTAATCAAAGAAGTCTCGGCACGCTGTTCCTAAGTAGAGAAATGAGTTGGCAGAATTGAACTTGATAACAATACATTCTAGAATGGTGAGCTGGTGATGAAATCGAGTTATCATTAAGTGTGGGAATAGGATCGGACGAATTGTTTTATCATGGTTAAAGCACCATATTAAACCCTGGCCATCGATCATGTTTTCAACTGCTGATGTCACGGTCAACTACAGGGGTTAACCATTATTTAACGAGTGTGTTAGTTGAAGGACAACAGACCGTTGGATCATTACTATGCTGACCATTGGATTAATATCACATATCATCATTCATGAGTGAATGAACCCTGGGCGGAAGAAATTACGACATGTGATGTAAGATGATCGAGAAATTAAATGTCATGCAAGTAGTCCATGTGATATCATTGCTGGGTGTCAAATCAAGTGTGTCTTGATCAAACAATGGAGAATTAATTTGACAAAATTATGTGGAAAGCCAATGTGGGAAGTCAACGTGGGAGCAATTGATTTTCAATTATTGTTCAATTGCAGGTGTTGTTCAATCACTATTCAATTGGGTGTTGTTTAATTATTGTTCAATTGCAAGTATTGTTCAATGGGGTGCTATTCAATTGTTGTTCAATTACAAGTGTTATTCAATTGTTGTTCAATTGCTAGTGTTGTTGAATTACTGCTCAATCGAGTGTTGTTTAATTATTGTTCAATCGGGTGCTATTCAATTGTTGTTCAATCATGCGTCATCTTGCGTCATTTTCAGATGAGCCTCGATAAATGTGCCAAAGCCGTGGAAAAAGTGGAAAGGTAAAGTTAAAATCAATTTATGTATATTTCTATAATAAAGTGGATTAAGGGAAATTAACCATAGTATGATTAGTGTTGATACCAGAGTAAGATGATATGGTTATTATGTGCAGGTTTAAGAATTAATTAGAGGATTGAGTTAAGTTTCCGCTTGAGTGATTAATTAAGGTTTAGACCATTGATTAGTTTTTGAAACATTTCTGCATAAAATTTTATTAAGGGGTCCTAAACCTTAACTAGCGAAGGTTTAACTAGGCAGGATAAATGAAATTCCTGCGAATAAATGAGATTATGCATTTTACATGCATACTCTGGGTATTATCGGCTTAGGCTGGCATCATTTTGGTATTAGAGCAGGAAATATTTTTTTGGAAGAAAATCAGAGTGGGTTTGTCTTTTGAATATAATTCAGAACTTATGGAATTATTTTATTTCATAACTAACTTTGTGGACAGAGAACAAACTTTGAAGAGTTTTCCAGAGTGGCACAGCAGAAGAGAAGAGAAGAATTAAATCTGAATGTGGTTGAGGTAAAAAGAAATTGATTTTCTTATTTGATTTTGAAATTGGTGATTGATAAATTGATTTTTGGAAGATATAAAAGAAAATCTACTTTACGAGAAGGTAGATCAGATTGTTGGGAGGACAAATTAAAAATTTGTCTATGAAGAGATAGTGAAAAAACTACAATAGCAACATGTATTCAAAAAAATTGGACAATGAGGTATGGTCTTTATGATTTCAATTGATTAATGATAAATTATTGATTGAAAAATGCTATGAATATGTTTGATAGTTGTATCGAAGAACAAGAAGAGATTTTGATGATGATGGCAACGAACCTATCCAACTGGAGGTTGGAAGAAAGGAGAAAGGTGACTCAGTGGAGCAGCAGAGGAGCAGTGAGACTCCAAGAGGTTTGAGAGAGTGGACCAAGAGAGAGTATACCTAGGAAGAGATCAAGCTTAGAGAGGAAGCTTGATACGGTATTGAGTGGCAAGAGAATAATGCTACAGGAAAGTGCTATGTTATAGATCACCAATCTGGCACGAATGAGCTCGTGAATGAAGATAGCCATGGAAGGTCATAGAAGAGGTCCTAGAGAATTCCATATAGGTAAGATGAGTAATGAAGAGTGAGAGAGAAATCTTGCAGTGATAACAATATTGTTGGAGATACTATAGGGATGCCTACAAGACAAAGAGAATGAAGACCGAGGGCATGGATGGAGAATGAGGAAACATGTCAAATAGAACCCATTGCAAAAGAAATGGAATGCCAAGCTGATAAATGAGTTCAGAGAAATTGAACGAATGCATCTTGTTTTGTTGAAAAAGGAGAGACTCAAAGGAATTGAGTCACATCAAGGAGGATTTACTGAAACCCAAAAAGTCCATTGTGAAATATTGGAAACAAAGAAGCTCGAAAGAGTTGAGCTACAACAAAAGGAAAATGTTGGAGAAAGTGTTGAAGTTTTGGTATGTGAACGAGAATAAGGACCATTACTTTTTGAATCATATGAATAATTTAGAGCAGCTAGAAGACTTGATGTTTGAAGAATCAACCGAGACCAAAAGGTCTTGTACTTTTAAAGCTAATGATTTGAGTATGGCTGCAGGTACAACGCAAGGTGATGAAAAAAAAAATTTGTTTGTTAAGGAGGAGGAGTAGAATCTAAAATCTGTTTAGATTAAGACTGAGATAGAAAGATCTCAAAAATGAAAGGAGACAATAAGTTCTCATGGAAATATGCAGCAAAATATCGGAGCTGGTAATAGTGAAGATTGGAGTAGAAGATATGAGTTAAGACATGAAGATAAAGAAAAGGTATTTATTGTGCCTAATGAGTTTGGAATACTTAAGCATGATGATTTATCTTTAACAAAAGAAATATCATTTGGTGATGGGATGACAACAAGTGAAGGTACTGAAAATCGTGTAAATTTTTCAAATTCTACTCCAATTAAAGTTATTGAATTATATAGAAAAATAGATCTTCAAAGAAGAAAGCTGGATAAGCAGAGGATAAATGTTCAGGATAAATTTCTAATGAAGAATGAAAAAGAAATTGTCATGAATGACAATCAGGAAAAAGAAGTTGACAGGTACAACAAATAAAAGCGGAAAATTATCTTGGAAGATAATATGGCACTACCTGAAAAGGTGCAAAATTCTAGAGAAGACAATAATGAACAAGAGGGTAAGGATGTAAGGGTTGCAGTAGTAGCGAGGATGAGAGTTCAATAGTCAATATTTGAACATAATCAACAGGCAGGGGATATACTGGACAAAGAGATTGAGTTGATAAGAAGCATAATGTGGAAAGTATCTCAGAATAAGACAACCGCAAGAAAGGAAAGAAGCTACAATAAGAGGAAGACAACACAAGAATGTGAGAGCATAACAAGTGGAGCATTGCAGCATAAGATATAGAGACTTGGGAAACAGCAGCAGGCAACCGTGACAATAGAGCAGCTGAAACGAAACAAAATGAGCGAAGATAAACTACAGAACAAAGTATGAGATCCAGGAGGACAAATTTTAGAAGCACATTATCTAGAGATCATGATTATTTTCTACTTTCGGAGATTGATGCAAGAGCATTTGGCTCAGAAGAATCATTGTAGTTTGGTAAACATAGGGGGGTATTTTGTTTTAAGGAAGTTGCTTTCTTAAATGTTGAATTATTATAATTACTTAGGTTTTGATTGATTTTAATTAAAATAGGAATTAGTTAAGTATTGTAAGGGTATTTGTAAATGTTTCCGAATGTAGTAGAACATGAGTGATGATGAGTAATTAGTATGGATTGAGATATTGTAATCTTAGAAAGTAGTTCATGATATATGGAGGATCCTTAGGACTAGTTGAAAGTTGAGATCCTTGTGGGATAAAGAAGATATTTTAGGAACTAAATGAGAATTTAGAGGATTCTTAAGATTTAGTTGAGATGATTGATGATCTGAACCAGAATTGGAAATAGATTCCTTTTGTATAAATGTAAGCAAAAAAGGTAGAGGAAGCTGTTAGGATATTCCGACACATAGGAAATAGTTAAGTATAACTTGGTCTACTATAGAGTTAGGTAAAGTGTGTTTCTTTACTATGTACTTTTGTAACTTACAATCTGACAGTCACGATATGTAGTGATACGACGGTTCATTCTCTCCTTAGTATTACTGACACTTGATCCGTGGCTTAACACCCAATTGTTCCATGATTTCTATTTAAAGAGAATGGAGGATCATTTGTATGTTAATTGTTCATGAAAGAAGCTTAGGTAAAATTTCATTCTTTTATTAATAAATTTCCTGAGGTGGCTGTGTTGGCTCAGGTCGTGGACTGTTTCCCTCTTTAAGGGTTTTAACCACGTCAAAAATACTGGTGTATTGATCTGTGATCTATTTGTGAGCGGTGTCCTTTGGTGTTCTGTCTGAGGAACTTACCCTACAAATTTCTACATGGTATCAGAGCTATTTGAGGGCCGCGTCTGTTGGTGATCCAAATCTAAAGCCGGTAGAACTGCATCCGACTATCGTTTCCTAGTTTCGTTGTTTTTGACTGCTTTCAGGCCAAGAGGACTGCTCTGTTGTGTTAGGAGCATCTGTTCCAGTGAGGAACCCCTTTCGTTTCACGCGAAAAGGTTTCTGGTAGCCCTAGCTACGTCATTTTTAAGATCTGGAGGTATAGAGTGTTTATTTGCAGTTTCTAGTTATTTTCTCTCTGTTTATTATTTCAGTTTATTTAGCTTCTTTTTTATTACCGGATCTATACCTTTCATTTCTGCATATGCTCTTTGTCCTGTGACTCTGTGCAATCTAGGCAAATCATAAACAGAGAGGAAGGATTTTTCTCATCCATATGCTCTTTTCCGCTGTGCCTTAGTGTGATCTCGGAAAATCACAAACATTGAGGAAAATATTGAGTTTCCGGGTAAAGCTAGCTTCAAGCCGTAAGGTTTTTTTTTTTTTTTGTATGTCCGTGTTGGTTTTTTTTTTTTTTTTTTTTTGTAGGGAAAAAGAGCTTTCTCAAGCAAGCACGCAATCCAAAGCTTCAGTGACCAGAAAAAACAAAGCCCCCCCCCCCTCTCTCTCAAACTTTTAGTTTAGCTCACTTGGTTCAAAGCTAATTTATGAGAGTAGAGGTCTTGAGTTCAAGTATCCTTTTTGTTGGAAAGGGGCGTCTTTTTTTATTTCCGCACATTCCCGCACTTCGTCGGCGCCTTCATCAACTTTTCTTCAAAAAGCCATAACTTCTTCATCCGGAAGCCATTTTCAGAGTCGTTTTTTTTAACCAACCTAATTCCTTGAGATCTTTACAATGGAACACCGAGTTTCAGCATATATAGCTTCAGTTTCTATTAAAATGGAAAGTCCATGCCAAGTTATTCTTGACAGCACCAACTACTTCCAATGGTGGTCCTACATTGTGGATTTACTTAGAAGTAAATGTCTTTACAGAATAGCCTCAAGCCAAGAAACCAAACTGAAAGATGAAGATAAGGTAGCTAAATGGGAAAATAGGCAAGATCAAGCACGTGGGTTGATAGGGATGCCTATTTCTCCATATCTTAGATTCCATATTGCAGAACTTGATACTCCTGATGAAGCAATGAAGTAGATTACTAAAGTTTTGGAATCACAAATGAGCTTAGATCCCATCAACTTGAAAATGAGTTGCTTACATTGGACCCCAATAATTTTTCTTGCATTGAAGATTTTTTCTCCAAGTTCAAGACCGTTAGACTTCTCTTGGAAGGTGTTAAGGTTAAGAAAGAAGATAGTAACCTTATCTATTTCATTCTTACTAAGTTGGGACCAACCTACTCTGTGTTTGTTTCCACCTTCCATTCTACAAGAGAAGCCTTCATTTCTCAAGGACAAGACTACAAGTCCCCTTCCTTTGATTCTTTTTGTGATTCTTTAATAAGAGAACAAGAAAAACTCTTACACCTTGGTCTTTCAAATCTTGGAAACTCTTCTAAGAAAGCGTTAGCTGCCCAACAGCAACCAAATTCAAAGAATCCTAAGAAGTCGTATCCTAAAAGGAATGGTCCTAAACCAAACAATGGTCCTAAGCAATTCCAACCTCAAAATGAAAAATCATTTCACTAGAATGATAAGGAAAAAAAAAACAAAGGGAAGAAGGCTGATAGACATTGCCACTTTTGTAATCGAGATGGCCACTTAGAATCCAAATGCTTTAAGAAGATGGAAGCCTTGGAAGCAGAAATGAAGAAGCATAACATCCATTTGAAGAACTCTTCAACTTCAACTTCATCTTTAGGAATGGCACTTTCTGCATGTGGTTGTCAAGCATATCGGTCTGGCTATGCACTAAATGTATCTTCTTCCTCTCATTCTCATGAGTGGCTCATTGATTCTGGAGCTTCTTATTACATGGCCAAAAACAAAGCCATGTTTT
>APFE030955498.1:11390-22964 GCA_000404065.3 Pinus taeda | reverse complement strand
GAGGTTTCCCCCTCGAAGAGGCTGAATTCTAAGGTGTTGATCTATCTTTTCTATCTTTTTCTTGAACTGGTTTCATAACAGATAGAGTGTATTGCTTTTAATTTTTAGGTTATAAGTTATAAAATGCTCTGGATTTGCTCAATATTTCTCCATGATTCTCTGGAGATGCTGCAACCCCAAACCTCACAGCCATATAAAATAACAGGAGTGACTAAAGTTTCAAAGAGGAACTTCTTTTTATCCCACGTTGTGAGGTTTGTTGTTTTACAATTATTTTCAAGACCAAAATAAGCTTTCCACCCACCATTAATCCTTTTCTCAATGCTATGGTTCCAGTTGAGCTTGTGATGAATATCAATTCCTAGGTACTTGTAAGAATACACTTCCTCCAAGCTATTATTTTCATACATAAAATTAGCGTAAGTGTCCTTCTTAGATTTGATAATCATAACTTTTTTTTTATCAGTGTTAACCATCATACCCATGGTAGAGCAGAAATCCTTAAGAAGTCGGAGTTGCTTATCAAGATCAGATGGGCACCTTGCCAAAAGAACAATATCATCAGCATACAGAAGAAGGATGACGACTATCCCAGCTAAGATCGTGTCATCACATCCTGCTTCCTCTAAATAGCCTTCGAGCTTATCGATGTAAATGCCAAATAGGGTAGGGGAGAGGGGGCAACCTTGTTTAACTCTGATGTTACACTTAATATCGTTCGACCACCCCTCATTGCTCTTTAGCTTGGAAATTACATTCTCATATAACCTTATAGCGGCAGCTCTCAACTCGAGAGGAAGCTTTAGCTCTTCTAATCTATTCCAAAGGTTGTATCTAGGAACCGTATCGAAAGCCTTTATAAAGTTCACAAAGCAGCAAAATAAATTGGATTTATCATTCCAACATTCCTCCGCAATGATCCTAAGCGTAACGAGGTGGTCTATTGTTGAGTGATGCCTTCTGAAACCTACTTGGCCTTTAGCTCGCTTACCTTCACTTTCAAGCCATATGCTTAACTTCTTTTCCAAAATACTACCATATAACTTGGCTAAGAGAGGGCTAATCATAATTGTTTGATAATTAGAGTGGTTATTTGTATCCCCACTTTTAAAAATAGGGATAATGAGGCTCTCATTCCAAGGTTTAGGGAACCCTTGCTTGACTGCTTGATTGAAAAGCTTGTGGATGTGGGGGATGAGGACAGGACCTCCAATTTTAAGATTTCTTCGTGGTAACCTTAAATGTCCTTAGCTTTCCCATTAGCGAGGCAATTAACCCCAAACTTAATGTATTCTAAAGAGAAAACTTATTTCGTTGTGAGCATGGTTTCCAAATTATCCATGACATTTGGAGATTCATAAAGCTTTTTAAGATAGGGATTCCAATCATGAAAATCAATTTTATTATTGTCTTTACTCTTCCTAGTCACAATCTACCTCCAAAATTTATTAGGAGCTACCTTAGAGAGGTGTAAGAGATTCTCCTACCTTTGACAAATGTGCTACCTCTTTTTCCTTTTAGTTGTGGCTTTGTATATTTTTATCCTGTCCATTTTAAGAGATTCATCAACAACTTCCTTAATTTCGCACCTCGCACTTTTAAAATCTTCGTCATACCATGTATTGGTTTTTCTATTTCTTTTATTATTTGAAACTTCAATTGGGAACATGTTAATAGAATATGAGAGGGTTTTAGTAAAATTATGATATAGGTCTTCTATGTTGTCTATACTAGATAAAGGAAGAAAATTAGTATTTAATTCATTTAGAAAGAGATCATTTTTATTTCTATCAAATATTAAGTTCTTTAGTTGTAAGTATTATTTTCTATGCGAACTCTATGCATGAAAAAACTGAGAGTTATAAGTAAAGGCCTATGATCAGAGTCAGGTTTGTGGTTGTTTAAGATTTCAAAATTTATTATTTAATTGTATAATGGGAGATTGGAAATAACGTCATCTACCACGCTACTACCAAGTCCATGGATGCAGGTCATTTTATTGGAATTGGGCCACTTTTTTAGACCGTTGCAAATTATGAGATCCTGAGCACTAATGATTAGTATAATAGTGTTACAAAATAGTAAAACATAAAACATAAAAAAAACAATATAGTAATAACATGAATTAAATAATTATAATGATTAGTATAATAGTGTTACAATATAGTAAAACATAAAACATAAAACAAACAAACAATATAGTAATAATAGGAATTAAAATTATTCACATAGTAATAACATGAATTAGATAATGATGATGATTAGTATAATAGTGTTACAAAACAGTAAAACATAATACATAAAACAAACAAACAATATATTAATAACATGAATTAAAATTATTAATATAGTAATAACATGAATTAAATAATAGTAAAACTTTAAACATAAAACCAACAAACAATATAGTAATAACATGAATTAAATAATGATATTCATTAGTATAATAGTGTTATAGAATAATGTTACAAAATAGTGTTACGATATAGTAAAACATAAAACATAAAGCAAAGAAACAATATAATAATAACATGAATTGAATAATATTAGTATAGTAGCATTACAAAATAAAAATAAAATAAAACATAAAACAAACAAACAATATAGTAATAACATGAATTAGATAATGATGATGATTAGTATAACAGTGTTACAAAACAGTAAAACATGAAAAAACAACCAATATATTAATAACATGAATTAAAATTACTAATATAGTAAACACATGAATTGAAATTATTAATATAGTAATAACATGAATTAAATAATGACAATGATAATGATTAGTATAATAATGTTACAAAATAGTGTTACAATATAGTAAAACATAAAACATAAAACAGACAAACAATATAGTAATAACATGAATTAAATAATGAAAATGATTAGTATAATGATGGACCGTTCTCTGGCTCTAATGAAAACCTCTCCAATTTAATTACACTATCTTCAATACCCCTCTCTCTCCCTTGGATCTGTCCTCAGATCATCAGTCATTAAACTAATAATTCATTAGGAAAATGCACGCACAATTATGAGAAGCATCTGAAACTACCCTCTCTGTTATAATCGCTTGGATTAAACCCTGAAAATTGACCTGACCAGATCACTTACTTTAATCACGCGCTCCTCTACTCCATGCGCACAAGCAGCATCCTATAATCCACAACAATTCTTGAACGCACACCCATTATAATATTACAACAGCACACCCACATAAGCATTGACCGCACTGCATTATTAGAGTTTTTGTAACATTACACTATACACCATATATGAGTTATGCGTACAACACACAACATTTAAATAAACACCACAGTTCATGTATGTAACATTAACAAATCAACACTGTAGTGAAAATTATAATGGACAGCGTATTGCGGACTGCGCACTGTATATTGGTTTCTTTAGTTGCCACGGTGCAGGTTAATACCACAGCGTCCCAATGTGAATGCCACAACCTTCCAATCTTAATCTACAACATACATACAATAAAAAAAACATATGATAGCACTCGCACAGCTGCTATATAACGTGCATCCAAATTGTTCTATTCATCAATACCAATGGGACTGCGCAGAAGACATCTATATCTCTTCATTACATAACCAAAATACACACATATCCACCACAGATCCGCGCTCCCATTTCAATCTCTGGTTTCATTGAAGAGTGGCGAAAATACATTCATTCTTTATATTGTTTATACATAAAAAAATTCCTAATTCTGGACTTTTACATGAGAGGAAATTTTTCCTACTTGGCGGCTAAATTTTTACATCTTTTTCCTTTTTTACTCATAATGTAAATCTTTATTTAGAACAAAAGCCGCTTTTACCTAATAATTTAAGCTTTTTACCATTTAGTAAGTTTTATTTTCCATGCTAATCTTACTTTTAGAGAAAAGATAGCATGTCTTATTTTTTTTCCTATTTTTAACTGAGGAAAAACATAGTAACAACAAGCTTTTCCCGTCTGAGTGCATGCACCTGCATCAGACTCCCAAGGTTGAAAATGATCATGATCTCCTGATCATGTTTTTTTTCTTGTCCGCCTGGATCCCATACTTTGTTCTGCAAGTCCCTGTCTGTTGTTACTTGCTGTCTTTCTCCAGGTCCCCATATTTTAAGCTGTCTTGCTCCATTAGCTGCAATTTCATAATCTGTCTCTGTTTTCATCTTTCCGCTGCTTTCGCTGCTCCTCTTCCTTGCTGATGTTTTCTGCTGAGATGCTTTCAACATGATTCTTCTAATGAGCTCAATTTCTCTGTCCAATAATTCTTCAAGCTGTTGATTTCTTGCTGCCTGCTGAGCTAAGACGGCTTGCTCAGTTTGTACTGTCACCCGCTGACTTCTTGCTTCTATGCTTGTTTCTGTTCTGACTGCCACCCGATCATCCACACCCTCCTGTCCTCTAGAACAGAAAACTTATTCTCTCTTCAATTGAGTCAACTGTTCTGTATCAATACCTGCATTCATGAAACACTTGTTAAAATAAAATTCATAAGGCCTCAGTGCCTTACTTCCCATTGCCAGTTGTCCAGTATATTGATCCCAATCATTCTTGAGATTATCACACATCCTATCTTCCTTATCATCTTCTCCGAGAATTCCTCTGTATTCTGGTTCATAAAAATAAACCTGTTTATCTTCATTCATCTCTGCCTTTATATTCTGAATTCTTATCCTCTGTACTTCTAGTCTCTTCTCCAGAACATTTAACTCATGCCATAAATCTGTCATCTCCTTTGAAAAGATTTTTGTACAATCTTCAATACTTTCACAATCCCAGCTTTCTGTTGTTACCATCTGATCACCTGCATGTAAACTCTCAGTTTGCACAAAATGTTCAACAATATCAACTATTACTTGCCTTATCCACGCTTCAAACTGATTCACTTCTTCTGCACCTGCAAACATATACAATTCATCAACTTTAAAACCACAAGAATTTTTAGTCTTGACTGCTTTCTTCAGCACTTCCCTTTGATCAGATCTGCATGTGGAATATTCAAATTTAATCTCTGGCACAAGAACTCTAAGCCCTTTTTCCAACAAGGCAATCGGAATTTGCCTCAACCTCCTCTGCAGTTGTCGCCAAATCACTCTCTTTCCTTTCAGTGGAAAGAGCCATTTTCCTTTTTTCTTTTCCTGCTCTTGCAGCCGTTCTTCCAATGCATGTAATTGTGCCTTTATTTCTGCAATCTCTCTTTCTCGAACTCCTGCAGTCATCTCATCTCTGTGGCATTTCTATGAACCTTTTCTCTCTCCTTTATGACTTTTAGTAGCCTTCTCCATCGCCATAAGTTCTTCAGCTATGCGTTGCATGAAGCCTCTGCCACAGCAAACTCTTTTGCTGCCACTTACCTCACCAATCCTTCCCTCCAGATCTGGCCTTTTGGTAATCATAGTTCCTCTGCTGGAACCTTTTGAGCATCCTCTACTGCTCCTGTAGGCTTCTCCCATCTAAAACTTTAGTCAACCTCTGTTGAATCTTCAGGTTCTGCCACATTCACTTCTCCTTCTTCCCGCTGAGATTTCTTCACTATTCCTGTAAATCAATATTCATCAATCCCAAAAATCATCACATGCAATCAACAAAAAAACACTTGAACCTTCAAATAACATTGTTCCCGCTCTGATACCACTAATGATGGACCGTTCTCCGGCTCTAATGACAACCTCTCCAATTTAATTACACTATCTTCAATACCCCTCTCTTTCCCTTGGATCTATCCTCAGATCATCAGTCATTAAACTAATAATTCATTAGGAAAATGCACGCACAATTATGAGAAGCATCTGAAACTGCCCTCTCTGTTATAATCGCTTGGATTAAACCCTGAAAATTGACCTCACCAAATCACTTACTTTAATCACGCGCTCCTCTGCTCCATGCGCACAAGCATCATCCTATAATCCACAACAATTCTTGAACGCACACCCATTATAATATTACAACAACACACCCACATAAGCATTGACCGCACTGCATTATTAGAGTTTTTGTAACATTACACTATACACCATATATGAGTTATGCGTACAGCACACAACGTTTAAATAAACACCACAGTTCATGTATGTAACATTAACAAATCAACACTGTAGTGAAAATTATAATGGACAGCGTATTGCGGACTGCGCACTGTATAATGGTTATTTTAGTTGCCACGGTGCAGGTTAATACCACAGCATCCCAATCTGAATGCCACAGCCTTCCAATCTTAATCTACAACATACATACAATAAAAAAACATATGATAGCACTCGCACAGCTGCTATATAACGTGCATCCAAATTGTTCTATTCATCAATACCAATGGGACTGCGCACAAGACATCTATATCTCTTTATTACATAACCAAAATACACACATATCCACCACAGATCCGCGCTCCCATTTCAATCTCTGGTTTCATTGAAGAGCGGCGAAAATACATTCATTCTTTATATTGTTTATACATAAAAAAATTCCTAATTCTGGACTTTTACATGAGAGGAAATTTTTCCTACTTGGCGGCTAAGTTTTTACATCTTTTTCCTTTTTTACTCATAATGTAAATCTTTATTTAGAACAAAAGCCACTTTTACCTAATAATTTAATCTTTTCACCATTTAGTAAGTTTTATTTTCCATGCTAATCTTACTTTTAGAGAAAAGATAGCATGTCTTATTTTTTTTCCTATTTTTAACTGAGGAAAAACATAGTATCAGCAAGCTTTTCCCATCTGAGTGCATGCACCTGCATCATATAATAGTGTTACAAAATAGTGTTACAACATAGTAAAACATAAAATATAAAACAAACAAACAATATAGTAATAACATGAATTAAATAATGATAATGAGTAGTATAATAGTATTACAAAATAGTGTTACAATATAGTAAAACATAAAACATAAAACAAACAAACAAAATAGTAATAACATGAATTAAATAATGATAATGATTAGTATAATACTGTTACAAAATAGTGTTACAAAATAGTAAAACATAAAACAAAAAATCAATATAGTAATAACATGAATTAAGTAATTATAATGGTTAGTATAATAGCTTTACAAAATAGTGTTACAAAATAGTAAAACATAAAACATAAAACAAACAAAAAATATAGTAATAACATGAATTAAATAATTATAATGATTAGTATAATAGTGTTATAATATAGTAAAACATAAAACATAAAACAAACGAAGAATATAGCAATAACATGAATTAAAACTATTAATATAGTAATAAAATCAATTGAAATTATTAATAAAGCAATAACATGAATTAAATAATGATAATGGTTGGTAAAATAGTTTTATAAAATAGTGTTACAAGATAGTAAAACATAAAAGAAAGAAGTAAAACAATAATATAGTAATAACATGAATTAAAATTGTTAATATAATAATAACATCAATTAAATAATGATAATGATTACTGTAATTGATGGGGCCAGCCCACGTGATTCCGCCATCAACGTGTTCTACTTGATGGGTGTACAAGCAAGTAATAATTTCTTAACGAAGATTTTTTGATATATGCAAATTGATTAACCACGTTGAATTAAATGAGTGGTATGGAAATTACTACGATGGTTTCTGTTTGTTGGACATATGTCCCTCCTTGGGATTCCACGAGCCTGCCTTGGTAAAGCATTTCACCACCTTCGCGCTCATTTGGTTCATTCGTTATTCTCTCGGTTGTTTGTGCTTTGTGCTCTCAGTGGTCTCTCGCAGCTTCACTGTGGATTTTGTTTTTATGGTTTGTCCACCTGGTTCTCTGAGTTGTGTGCTCTTGGTGGTCTTCGTGGCTTCAATGTGGTTTCCTTTTTTTGCTCATGGTTTTATTTTCCTAGTTCTTCGAGCTATATGCTCTCAGCGGTCTTCACGGCTTCAATGTGGGCTTCGTTTTTATGGTCTTGCTTTATTGGTTCGAGACTCGACCTGGAAGTTTTTCCATTCATCTGGTAAGGTTATGAAACCATGGTAAGGCTTTCTCCCTTTGTGGTCTCCTTCTCGAATGTCGACTATTATGGTATGTTTGGTAACCAACTTGGTATGTCTCCGTCTCTGTGTGTCCTTATCTGGGTTCGATGTTTGTGCTTTCTATGAGTCCTACAGTCGGTTGTTGGTTGCGTTGTTCCTGGTAATGCTTCTCCAGTTCTGAGTTCAATTCCTCAATGAGCCTGGCAGAACTGTGGTGGCGAATTTCTTCGGTTCTTCTGCCAATTTATCTGGGTAAGTCCGCCTGTTCTATGCTAGATATATATGCTCCTTTTCTCTCAGTTGTCTAATGATTTCAGCTCCTCCTGAGCAGGAAAAAACATGGAGGAGTGTTTTTAGTTATGGCTTGCCTTCGTCAGGTTAGCTAACCAGATATGTATTAATTATTCTATTCAACCTTCGATTCCTCTTTGTTTCATTTCACAAGAACTCATTTCATTTGTCATTTCTCTTTGTAGGTAGGGCCACCCGAGGGTTTCGCCACATGGAAACTTGACTGTTCCAATTGACCATGGGTAGTGTCTTTTGTGTTCGTTAGTTGTTTTCGCTTAGCTTCAGTGTTACAACTATAGGGTCGATATATCTTTGGTCTTCGAGCCACTGTCTGTATTTGATTCTTCTGTAGTTTGTCACTGTCGTTGGGTTACGGTAATGACTTGAGGACTATGGGGTTTGGCTTCCACTTGTTATAAGTATGAGTCATATATTTATGAACTGGGTTCATTCCTTTGTTTCGAACAGAATGTAAATGAGCAAAGAATCGTAATACTGTCTTTATGTTTCTATGAATTCAACTATGGAACTGATTGGACTATATTTATATATTCGCATACCTGGTGTTTACAGAATTTTTTTTCTTATCTGGACTTGTAATTTCTGACTTCGTGTCATTTGTTCACATAAATGATTTTATGTCTGATTGTTTGGTTGAGTCCGCCTGTAATCTAGGCGCTTACGCTTCTCCTCTAATTTTGGTTATCTCCTCTTTCGTTTTATAACCTGTAGTGATATGACAACAATCTCCAAAAAAGTAATTTTACACAAATTATTATACACAGTGTTTGGGACGCTGTAGAGATGAATGTGCATAGAAAAATTATACTTTTCTCCTTTTTATTTCTCTGTTAGTCAAACCTGTACATTGTACTTTGTCCCTCTTTTTAATAGCAGTGTTCTCAAACTATCAGTAATTGCTATTAGTTATGTTCAATTGGTTACATCAGTTATTCCTCATACGGAACTTTTCATGGTTGTCTAACATATTTTCATTTCATGTTTTTACAATAGTAGATTAACTGTCTAGAAACAATGACACTAACTAATTCCTACTATTCCTAATTACAATTTACTAAATTAACTTAGGCAACTTAATAAAGGAAGATGAAAAAAATAAGTACGCTATTCATTCAGTGAATTAACTCCTTCGTCCCTTTTAGAGACCATATCGCCTTTACTTTTTCTTTGCCCTGTCAGCCAGATGCTCCTGCATCAGGCTCCCATGGTAAAAGAAAATCATGGCTCCATTCCATGACCTCCTCCACCGAATAGCCAGCCTTTTGTATCTGTTCCGCATCGAGCCACAAACTGTCCTCCATTGGACGGTCTCTCCACTTGACGAGATATCATAGATATTCCTTCCTACGTGTCTTCTTGGCTATCTAGGTACCGAGAATCCCTTTAATCTCATGGGATTGAGCCGAAGGCATATGCCTCATCCAAGAACTGTCTCCAACATGGGTGTCCCATTATGGCCGTATCACATTGTCTTCCTCTGCTTGGGTAATATATGGGAACAAGTCCGCGACATTGACAATAGGTGATATGCCTATATCAGGTGGCAGCTGAATTTCATAGGCGTTGGCTGAGAATTTATGCAAAATCTTGCAGGGACCAATTTTTTTAAATTTTAATTTATTGTATGCACCCTTAGAAAATCGTTCCTTGTGCAAGTGTGCGAGGACCTCGTCTCCAACATTAAATTGTACTTCTCTCCGCCTTGAATCTGCTTGCTGCTTATATCTCTGCACACTATCCTGCAACATTAATTTTACATGTTCATGTAGTTCGTTCATTTCTTCGGCAAAATCTTCTCCATCCGCGCTTCTCCGCTCCAATTTTCCCAAATATTGTAGTTCATGTATTCCCCGAGGATGCATGCCGTACAAGATTTGGAATGGGATGTGTTGAGTGCTATGATTTGGCAAATCATTATAAGCGAATTATGCCTGAGTGAGAGCACGATCCCATAATCGTGAATTTTCCCCAGTCAGACTCCGTAATAAATTCCCCAAACTCTTGTTCACCACTTTCGTTTGTCCATCAGTCTGCAGATGATGCGCAAAGCTGAAATTCAATTGCGTGCCCAACTTTTTCCATAGGGTGCGCCAAAAGTGTCCTGTGAATTTTACATCCCTATCAGAAACGATAATGATTAGTATAACAGTGTTACAAAATAGTAAAACAAAAAACAATATAGTAACAATATGAATTAAAATTATTAATATAGTAATAACATGAATTAAATAATTATAATGATTAGTATAATAGTGTTACAAAATAGAGTTACAATATAGTAAACATAATACATAAAACAGACAATCAATATAGTAATAACTTGAATTAAATAATGACAATGATAAGTGTAATAGACTTACAAAATATAAAAACATAAAACCTAAAACAAACAAACAATATAGTAATAACATGGATTAAATAATGATAATGATTAGTGTAATAGTGTTACAAAATAGTAGAACATAAAACCTAAAACAAACCAACAATATAGTAATAACATGAATTAAATAATGATAATGATTAGTATTATAGTGTTACAAAATAGTAAAACATAAAACATAAAACGAGCAAACGATATAGTAATAACACGAATGAAATAATTATAATGATTATATAATAGTGTTACAATATAGTAAAACATAAAAGATAAAACAAACAAACAATATAGTAATAACATGAATTAAAATTATTAATAAAGTAATAACATGAACTAAATAATGATAATCATTAGTATAATGGTGTTACAAAATAGTAAAACATAAAACATAAAACATAAAACAAACAAACAATATAGCAGTAACATGAATTAAAATTATTAATATAGTAATAACATGAATTAAATAATGATGTTCATTAGTATAATAGTGTTATAGAATAATGATACAAAATAGTGTTACAATATAATAAAAACATAAAACTTAAAACAAACAAACAATATAGAAATAACATGAATTAAATAATGATAATGATTAGTATAATAGTGTTACAAAATTGTAAAACATAAAACATAAAACAATGAAACAATATAGTAATAACATGAATAAAATAATTATAATCATTAGTATAATAGTGTTACAAAATAGTGTTACAAAGTAATAAAACATAAAGCAAACAAACAATATAGTAATAACATGAATAAAATAATTATAATGATTAGTATAATAGTGTTACAAAATAGTGTTACAATATAGTAAAACAAAAAACATAAAACAAACAAATAATATAGTAATAACATGAATTAAAATTATTAATATAGTAATAACATGAATTAGATAATGAT
>APFE030955498.1:0-10586 GCA_000404065.3 Pinus taeda | reverse complement strand
AAAACAAACAAACAATATAGTAGTAACATGAATTAAAATTATTAGTATAGTAATAACATGAATTAAATAATTATAATGATTAGTATAATAGTGTTACAATATAGTAAAACATAAAACATAAAACAAACGAAGAATATAGCAATAACATGAATTAAAACTATTAATATAGTAATAAAATCAATTGAAATTATTAATAAAGTAATATCATGAATTAAATAATGATAATGGTTGGCAAAATAGTTTTATAAAATAGTGTTACAAGATAGTAAAACATAAAACAAAGAAGTAAAACAATAATATAGTAATAACATGAATTAAAATTATTAATATAATAATAACATCAATTAAATAATGATAATGATTAGTGTAATTGATGGGGCCAGCCCACGTGATTCCGCCATCAACGTGTTCCACTTGATGGGTGTACAAGCAAGTAATAATTTCTTAACGAAGATTTTTTGATATATGCAAATTGATTAACCACGTTGAATTAAATGAGTGGTATGGCAATTACTATGATGGTTTCTGTTTGTTGGACATATGTCCCTCCTTGGGATTCCACGAGCCTGCCTTGGTAAATCGTTTCACCACCTTCGCGCTCATTTGGTTCATTCGTTATTCTCTCGGTTGTTTCTGCTTTGTGCTCTCAGTGGTCTCTCACAGCTTCATTGTGGATTTTGTTTTTATGGTTTGTCCACCTGGTTCTCTGAGTTCTGTGCTCTTGGTGATCTTCGTGGCTTCAATGTGGTTTCCTTTTTTTTCTCATGGTTTTATTTTCCTAGTTCTTCGAGCTGTATGCTCTCAGCGGTCTTCGCAGCTTCAATGCGGGCTTCATTTTTATGGTCTTGCTTTATTGGTTCGAGACTCGACCTGGAAGTTTTTCCATTCATCTGGTAAGGTTATGAAACCATGGTAAGGCTTTCTCCCTTTGTGGTCTCCTTCTCGAATGTCGACTATTATGGTGTTTGGTAACCAACTTGGTATGTCTCCATCTTTGTGTGTCCTTACCTGGGTTTGATGTTTGTGCTTTCTACGAGTCCTACAGTTGGTTGTTGGTTGCGTTGTTCCTGGTAATGCTTCTCCAGCTCTGAGTTCAATTCCTCAATGAGCCTGGCAGAACTGTGGTGGCGAATTCCTTCGATTCTTCTGCCAATTTATCTGGGTAAGTCCGCCTGTTCTATGCTAGATATATATGCTCCTTTTCTCTTAGTTGTCTAACGTTTTCGGCTCCTCGTGAGCAAGAAAAACATGGAGGAGTGGTTGTAGTTATGGCTTGCCTCCATCAGGTTAGCTAACCAGATATGTATTAATTGTTCTATTCAACTTTCGATTCCTCTTTGTTTCATTTCACAAGAACTCATTTCATTTGTCATTTCTCTTTGTAGGTAGGGCCACCCGAGGGTTTCGCCACATGGAAACTTGACTGTTCCAATTGACCATGGGTAGTGTCGTTTGTGTTCGTTAGTTGTTTTCGCTTAGCTTTAGTGTTACAACTGTAGGGTCGATATATCTTTGGTCTTCGAGCCACTGTCTGTATTTGATTCTTCTGTAGTTTGTCACTGTCGTTGGGTTACGGTAATGAGTTGAGGACTATGGGGTTTGGCTTCCACTTGTTATAAGTATGAGTCATATATTTATGAACTGGGTTCATTCCTTCGTTTCGAACAAAATGTAAATGAGCAAAGAATCGTAATACTGTCTTTATGTTTCTATGAATTCAACTATGGAACTGATTGGACTATATTTATATATTCGCATACCTGGTGTTTACAGAATTTGTTTTCTTATCTGGACTTGTAATTTCTGACTTCGTGTTATTTGTTCACATAAATGATTTTATGTCTGACTGTTTGGTTGAGTCCGCCTGTAATCTAGGCGCTTACGCTTCTCTAATTTTGGTTATCTCCTCTTTCATTTTATAACCTGTAGTGATATGACAACAATCTCCAAAAAAGTAATTTTACACAAATTATTATACACAGTGTTTGGGATGCTGTAGAGATGAATGTGCATAGAAAAATTATACTTTTCTCCTTTTTATTTCTCTATCGGTCAAACCTGTACATTGTACTTTGTCCCTCTTTTTAATAGCAGTGTTCTCAAACTATCAGTAACTGCTATTAGTTATGTTCAATTGGTTACATCAGTTATTCCTCATACGGAACTTTTCATGGTTGTCTAACATATTTTCCTTTCATGTTTTTACAATAGTAGATTAACTGTCTAGAAACAATGACACTAACTAATTCCTACTATTCCTAATTACAATTTTCTAAATTAACTTAGGCAACTTAATAAAGGAAGAATGAAAAAAACAAGTACGCTATCCATTCAGTGAATTAACTCCTTCGTCCCTTTTAGAGACCATATCGCCTTTACTTTGTCTTTGCCCTGTCAGCTAGATTCTCCTGCATCAGGCTCCCACGGTAAAAGAAAATCATGGCTCCATTCCATAACCTCCTCCACCGAATAGCCAACCTTTTGTATCTGTGCCGCATCGAGCCACAAACTGTCCTCGATTGGACGGTCTCTCCACTTGACGAGATATCATAGATATTCCTTCCTACGTGTCTTCTTGGCTATCTGGGTACCGAGAATCCCTTTAATCTCATGGGATTGAGCCGAAGGCATATGCCTCATCCAAGAACTGTCTCCAACATGGGTTTCCCATTACGGCCGTATCACACTGTCTTCCTTTGCTTGGGTAGTATATGGGAACAAGTCCGCCACATTGACAATAGGTGATATGCCTATATCAGGTGGCAGCTAAATTTCATAGGCATTGGCTGAGAATTTATGCAAAATCTTGCAGGGACCAATTTTTTTAAATTTTAATTTATTGTATGCACCCTTAGGAAATCGTTCCTTGTGCAAGTGTGCGAGGACCTCGTCTCCAACATTAAATTTTACTTCTCTCCGCCTTGAATCTGCTTGCTGCTTATATCTTTGCACACTATCTTGCAACATTAATTTTTCCTGTTCATGTAGTTCGTTCATTGCTTCGGCAAAATCTTCTCCATCCGCGCTTCTCCGCTCCAATTTTCCCAAATATTGCAGTTCATGTATTCCCCGAGGATGCATGCCGTACAAGATTTGGAATGGGATTTGTCCAGTGCTACAATTTGGCAAATCATTATTAGCGAATTATGCCTGAGTGAGAGCACGATCCCATAATCATGAATTTTCCCCAGTAAGACTCCGTAATAAATTCCCCAAACTCCTATTCACCACTTTCGTTTGTCCATCAGTCTGCAGATGATACGCAAAGCTGAAATTCAATTGAGTGCCCAACTTTTTCCATAGGGTGTGCCAAAAGTGTCCTGTGAATTTTACATCCCTATCAGAAACGATAGATCTGGGTAGGCCGTGTAATCTAACAACCTCCGTGAAAATCATGTGAGCTACATACGTGGCATCACTAGTTTTTAGGCAAGGGATAAAATGCGCCATTTTTGAAAATCTGTCTACCACCACTATCACTGAGTCATACCCCCGCTACGTTCTAAGTAGTCCCGAGACAAAGTCAATGCTGACTGAGTCCCATGGCCTGCTCGGAACAGGTAGTGGCATGTAAAGTCCAGTATTCTGACTATGTCCTTTTGTGAGTTGGCAGACTTTACACCTATTCACATATCGCTATACAACCCTGCGCATTTTGGGCCAGTGATAAAAGTGTTCGAGCTGCTCCAAGTTTTGTCTATGCCAAAATGACCAGCTAGACCACAACTATGTTTCTCCCATACAATATTTTCCCTCATCAAACAGTCTGGGATACATAAATGTCCACCTCTGAACAATATTCCTTCCTGCAAATTGTAGTCCAACCATGGACTTGTATTCCTCAACACAGGATTTTGGCAGGCTTCAAAGGCTTCTTTGAAGTCTGTGTTGGTCTAGTACAAATCCTTCAGATGTTCGAATCCCATCACCTGTATTCTACTTTCCGGTAAGAGAAAAGCTCTCCTGCTCAAGGCATCTGCCACTTTATTGGCTTGCTCGCTAATGTGTTTTATCATGAAGGTGAAACTCTGGAAGTATTCTACCCATTTGGCATGCTGATGGTTTAATTTGTGCTGCTGCGTTACATATTGCAGTGCTGAATTATCAGAAAATAATACAAACTAGTTGCCCTATCTTCCTAACTGAGCACAGCGCCAATAGCTGTCCCACTTGCATCACATCGAACCTGAAAAGGTTTGTTAAAGTCGGTTAGCCTTAAGATTGGCCTCTCTTTAATCTTTTCTGGATCCATCTTCAATTCATTTTCCGCAATTACAAACCCCAAATAGACCAGTTCCTTTTGCAGGAAAGTACATTTTTTTAAGTTTATCAGCAATTTGTTCTGCTATAACTTCTCTAGCACCCTTCGAACATGCTGAAGATGTTCTCCCTTTGCTCTGCTGAAAATCAAAATATCGTCAAGATAAACTATCACGAACTTGCCAATAAATTCTTTTAACATCTCATTCATTAATCTCATAAAAGTACTAGGAGCGTTGCTCAATCCGAATGGCATGACTAGCCATTCGTACAGCCCTTCATTGGTCTTGAAGGCTGTCTTTCACTCATCTCTTTCTCTAATCCTGATCTGATGATATCGACTCTTCAGATCAATTTTCATGAAATAGGTTGTCCCGCTAAGACAATCCATCATGTCATCCATTCTGGGTAGGGGAAATCTGTACCGAATAGTGGTTTTATTGATAGCTCATGAATCCGTACACATCCGCCATTCTCCACCTTTCTTGGGTGTGAGCACTGTTGGTACCGCACAAGGGCTCAAGCTTTCTCTGATCAGTCCCTTATCCAACAACTCTTGCACCTGTTTACAAATCTCTTCATTATATTTCAGACTCATTCTATATGTTGCCTTGTTCGGTAGGCTTGCTCCAGGTATGAAATCGATATGATGGCTAATAATCCTCTTGGGAGGCAACTTATCTAGTGAGTTGTTAACTACACTGTCCTTAAATTATTCTAACATCTCCTGAATCTCTGTAGGGAATTTTGACTTTTCTGTGTTCAGCAACACTATCTTAGTCCTCCTTACAATCACATAATTCACTTCGTTTTCCTCAATCTGCTTAACAAACTATTTTCCTCCCATTAACAATGATTTTGTTCCACTTGCTTATGTTGTATCCTCCTCTTTGATGGGTACAAGTGTATGCTTGACTCCATCTTTCACAAATTTGTAACAATTCATCTTCCCATCATGCATCACCTTCCGATCATACTGCCATAGTCTCCCTAGCAGTATATGGCACACATCCATTGGCATGATATCACAGACAACCTTGTCCTAGTATTTGCCAATGTGAAATTCAACCTCGCATTGTTCATCAACCAATAGTTGGTGGCCTTTCTGTAGCCATGAGACCTTGTAAGGTGTGGGATGCTTAAGTCGCTTCAATCCCAGCTTTTCCACCATCTCGGTGGAAACTAAATTGTCTGTACTTCTGCTGTCTATGATCAATTTACAACACTTTCTATGTGATTTGCAAACCGTTCGGAACAACGCCTTCTGTTGGGTCTGCTGAGTCGTCTCCTTGGCTGGCTTCAACAATACTTTATTTAAAACCAAATCCTCTCCTATTTCTACCACATTTTCTACCTCTCGGGGCTGTGCTTCAACTTCCTCAGGCTGCGCAACAAATTCTCCCCTCTGGCCAACGTGCTTGGCTTCCGGGCATTCAAAGGATCTGTGCCCCCACTTATGGTACCTGTAGCACTAAACATTAGTCCCCCTTCCATGACCATTTCCTCTTTCCTGCCGATATGGCCGACCTCCTCTGGTGCTATCTCCCTTCTCTGTTGTCCCTGAAGCTCTAGAGCTGCTGCCTTCTTCGCTGTTAGTGGCAGTTCACCCTCTGCCATAGGACTGTCCTCGTCCTCTATCATTTCCTCGTCCTCTCCTGTTATTCTATTTCCTATTAATCTTTTCTTCATCCTTTACAACACTCTATATTCCACGGAGAGAGAATACTGAGCTCATCCAGTATTTCTAGCCTCAAACCATTCACGTATCTCGTTTTCTTCTTCGGAGTATCATCAGTATAGGCAGCCCGCAAGTTTACACGATAAAACTCCTTTGTGTATTCCTTTACGATCATAGCTTTCGGCCTTAAATTATGCACCCTTCGATAAATCTCAACCTGATAGTCTTTAGGCAAAATTCCACCTTTCAGTTTTGCCACCATCCTTGGCCACTTCCTTATCGAGATCTTGTTCATCCTCTTCCTGTCCACTTAGACACTATCCCACCATAAAGCAGTGTGTCCTTTTAACTTAGTTGCAGCAAATCTGACTCTTTTGTCCTCTTTGATCTCCTTGTTTTCAAAATACTTATCTAACTCACTTACCCAATCTAGCAGAACATCTGCGGATAGACTGCCATCATAGTTAGGGATCTCAGGTTTGGGGTTTGCTGCTGGATAACAGTACCGATCTCAACAGTCATAACTCTGGGCCTTCTTCATCTGATCCATCCGTGGCAATTACTGCCTCCTCTTCACTGTCATCCCCAAGTTCTGGGTCTCTTCTCCTTCCTGCCTCCACTGCTTCCAAGTGAGCAGTAAGGGCCCTCAATTCTTCCCTCAAACCCTCATCTGCTACTCTGCGCACACCTCTTCCACGTCCTCGTCTTTGAACCTCCATCTCTTGATTTTTTGTTTCCAACTTCCTGCTCTGATACCACTTGATGGGGCTAGCCCACGTGATTCCACCATCAACGTGTTCCACTTGATGGGTGTATAAGCAAGTAATAATTTTTTAACGGATATTTTTTGATATATGGAAATTGATTAACCGCGTTGAACTAAATGAGGGGTATGGAAATTAGTATGATGGTTTTTGTTTGTTGGACATCTGTCCCTCCTTGGGATTCCATGAGCCGGCCTTCATATAGGGTTTCACCACCTTCGCGCTCATTTGGTTCATTCGTTATTCTCTCGATTGTTTGTGTTGTGTGCTCTCAGCTATCTCTCATAGCTTCACTGTGGATTTCATTTTTATGGTTTGTCTGCCTGGTTCTCTGAGCTGTGTGCTCTTGGTGGTCTTTGTGGCTTCAATGTGGTTTCCTTTTTTTGTTCGTGGTTTTATTTTCTTGGTTCTCCGAGCTGTATGCTCTCAGCGGTCTTCACGGCTTCAATGTGGGTTTCGTTTTTATGGTCTTGCTTTACTGGTTCGGGACTCGACCTGGAAGTTTTTCCATTCATCCGGCAAAGTTATGAAACCCTGGTAAGGTTTGCTCCCTTTGTGGTCTCCTTCTCGAATGTCGGGTGTTATGGTATGTTTGGTAACCAACTTGGTATGTCTCCGTCTCTATGCGTCCTTATCTGGGTTTGATGTCTGTGCTTTCTACAAGTCTTACAGTTGGTTGTTCGTTGCTCCATTCCTAGTAATGCTTCTCCAGCTCTGAGTTCAATTCCTCCACGAGCCCGACAGAACTGTGGTGGCGAATTCCTTCGGTTCCTCCGCCAATTTATTTGGGTAAGTCCGCCTGCTATATGCTGGATATATATGCTCCTTTTTTATCAGTTGTCTAACGTCTTCGGCTCCTCATGAGCAAGGAAAAACCTGGATGAGTGGTTGCAGTTATGGCTTGCCTCCGTCAGGTAAGCTAGCCAGATATGTATTACTTGTTCTATTCAACTTTCGATTCCTCTTTGTTTCATTTCACAAGAACTCATTTCATTTGTCGTTTCTCTTTGTAGGTAGGGCCACTCGAGGGTTTCAGCGCATGGAAAGTTGACTGTTCCAATTGACCACGGGTAGTATCATTTTTGTTCATTAGTTGTTTTCACTTGGCTTCAGTGTTACAACTGTAGGGTCGATATATCTTTGGTCTTCGAGCCGCTGTCTGTATTTGATTCTTCTGTAGTTTGTCACTATCGTTGGGTTATGGTAATGAGTTGAGGACTATGGGGTTTGGCTTCTGCTTGTTATAAGTATGAGTCATATATTTATGAACTGGGTTCATTCCTTGTTTCGAACAGAATTGAAATGAGAAAAGAATCAGAATATTGTCTTTAGGTTTCTATGAATTCAACTATGGAACTGATTGGACTATATTTATATATTCACATACCTGTTGTTTACGGAATTTGTTTGCTTATCTCGACTTGTAATTTCTGACTTCGTGTCATTCACATAAATGATTTTATGTCTGATTTTTTGGTTGAGTCCGGCTGTAATCTGGGTGCTTACGCTTCTCCTCTGATTTTGGTTATCTCCTCTTTCGTTTTATAATGTGTAGTGATATGACAACAGTCTCCACAAAAGTAATTTTACACAAATTATTATACGCAGTGTTTGGGACGCTGTAGAGATGAATGTGCACAGAAAATTTATACTTTTCTCCTTTTTAATTCTCTGTCAGTCGAACCTGTACATTGTGCTTTGTCCCTCTTTTTAATAGCAGTGTTCTCAAATTGTCACTAACTCCTATTAGTTATGTTCAATTGGTTACATCATTTATTCCTCATACGAAACTTTTCATGGTTGTCTAGCATATTTTCTTTTCATGTTTTTACAACAATAGATTAACTATCTAGAAACAATGACACTAACTAATTCCTATTGTTCCTAATTACAATTTACTAAATTAACTTAGGCAACTTAATAAAAGAAGAATGAAAAAAAAAGTACATTATCCATTCAGTGAATTAACTCCTTCATGCCTTTCAGAGATCATATCACCTTTACTTTGTCTTTGCATATCAGCCAAATGCTCCTGCATCAGTAATAGCATTACAAAATAGTAAAACTTAAAACATAAAAAAAACAAACAATATAGTAATAAAATGAAATAAGATTACTAATATAGTAATAACACGAATTAAAATTATTAATAAAGTAATAACATGAATTAACAAATGATAACTATTAGTATAATAGTGTTACAATATAGTAAAACATAAAACATAAAACAAACAAACAATATGGTAATAACATGAATTAAAATTATTAATATAGTAATAACATGAATTAAAGAATTATAATGATCAGTATAATAGTGTTACAAAATAGTGCTACAATATAGTAAAACATAAAACATAAAACAAAAAAACAATATAGTAATAAAATGAATTAAATAATGATAATGATTAGTATAATAGTGTTACAGAATAGTAAATAATAAAACAAACGAAAAAACAATATAGTAATAACATGAATTAAAATTATTAATAAAGTAATAACAAGAATTAAATAATGATAATGATTAGTGTAATAGTGTTACAAAATAGTGAAACGTAAAACATAAAACAAACAAATAATATAGTAATAACATGAATTAAAATTATTAATATAGTAACAACATGAATTAAATAATGATAATTATTAGTATGATAGTGTTACAAAATAGTAAAACATAAAACATAAACAAACGAATAATATAGCAATAACGTGAATTCAAATTATTAATATAGTAATAACATGAATTAAATAATTATAGTGATTAGTATAATAGTGTTACAAAATAGTGCTACAATATAGTAAAACATAAAACATAAAACAAACAAACAATATAGTGATAACATAAATTAGAATTTTTATTATAGCGATAACATGAATTAAATAATGATAATGATTAATATAATAGTGTTACAAGATACTAAAACATTAAGCATAAAACAAACAAACAATAAAGTAACTACAATAATTAAAATTATTCATATAGTAATAACATGAATTAATAATTATTAATATATTAATAACATGAATAAAATAATGTTAATCATTAGTATAATAGGGTTACAATATAGTGCTACAATATAGTAAAACATAAAACATAAAACAAACGAACAATATAGCTAACATGAATTAAAATTATTAATATAGTAATAGCATGAATTAAAAAATGATAATGATTAGTATGTTAGTGTTACCATATAATGTTACAAAATAGTGTTACAATATAGTAAAACATAAAACATAAAACAAATAAACAATATAGTAATGACATGAATTAAATAATTATAGTGATTACAATAATAGTGTTACAGAATAGTGTAACATAATAGTAAAACATAAAACATAAAACAAGAAAACAATATAGTAGTAACATGAATTAAAATTATTAATATAGTAATAACATGAATTAAGTAATTATAATGATTAGTAATAGTCCTACAAAATATTGTTACAAAATAGTAAAACATAAAACATAAAACAAATAAACAATATATTAATAACATGAATTAAATAATGATAATGATTAGTATAATAGTGTTATAAAATAGTAAAACATAAAGCATAAAACAAAAAAACAATATAGCAATAACATGAATTAACATTTCCTGGGGCTTTTCCTGGCTCAAAATTTCTAGTAAGTCTGTCCTCATTAAGTTTGTGCTTAACAGTCTTCCCTTGTTTCAGTTTTATGTTCCTGCTCCCTCCGAGATTCTGAGAAAAATGGAGGAGATCATTAGGAAATTTTTTTGGGAGTGGGGCAAGCAAAATGAGAAACATTTTTCGTTAGTCAGCTAGGATTCCATCTCCAAAAATGCTCTTAGAAGGAGGCTTGAATTTCAAAAATATTGGAGTTCAAAATATCACCATGGGGGCTAAGCTCATTTGGAGGA